>PVJH01009751.1:0-77363 GCA_004026705.1 Nesogale talazaci | reverse complement strand
CAGTCAATATTCTTACCCAACTCTATACTCCAGTGTATCAATTCTTATTTCATCTCAGTTACTCACTGTCCAGCTTTCTCATGCACAGAGACAATTGAAAATAATCATTCTCCAGGGGCCACCTTTGCTTTTGAGTGCTGTCAAGAGGTCTTTGGGAGCACATATGCCCTGTACAATGAATCGTTTGTTCAACAGTTTTATTGACACATAATTTACATATCATAGAATTGAATAGTTCAGTCGTTCAAACTCATCAAGGGAGAATTGTGCAATTGCCACCACATCCACCTGAGAGTGTTCCTTCCCTGCCCCCCGCTCCGTGGTTGAATCAGCTCCAGTGCTCCCTCCCCCCTCCAGTCTTCATTGTTTACTCCCAACTTCTTTTTCCCTCCCATCACCCACTCCCTCCCTTACCTTCCCTGTAGCACCTTGTGTCAGCTATTATCATTGTACATCCACTCCTCCTGTGCTTCACAGCTGAGAAACCCCACAGAAAGCAATGATAAGCAAATTGTGCTAAGGTGGTGAGGATAACATCACATTAATATGAAGGTAAAACTACAAATAATACATGAGCGGGAGAAGATCCCCATCAACAATCAAGAAGCCAGGGAACAAGTTTTTGTCATGAATCATCTAAGAGCTACTTGCCCCAGAACAAATTCAGGGGTTGTGTCTGTGGGGAGGTCAGCTGGCCAAGTCTCGAGTGTGACCCAGCATAATTAAGGTGCCAGTGGTTTCTGCCTGCTTGTAGGGTTGTTTGGGACTCTTGTCTTTAGCTGTAGATCTGCCAGTGCCTCCGTCTGACTATACAGTTTGCAGATAGGTTTGGGGCTCCTACTCTCCTCCTTAGCCTTCTACAAGTTGGGTGTTCATAATTTTAGCTCCTGTCCTTTTTGCCATATTTGAATTTTGACTTTGTCATCTTTGGATCACACTAGCTGGTGTGCTTCTTCTGTGTGGACTAGTGGATCCTTTGCTTAGATGGGGGCTTCTTTGAATACAAGCCTTTCAGGCCCCAGTCACTATTTTGATTGATAGCTAGGCACCATCTACTTTCTTCACCACACTTTGCTGTAGCACCCTTATCACACTTAGTGATCATTTCATGAATCTGTCCGGGGAGTCGAGGCTGGGTGCTGTAGAACACTGGGATGCTGAGTCCTGCATCTTTGAGAGACAAGGCTTGCTCAAGAGGCTGCACCTGGAAGACCCCAGGCAGAAATCCCCTTGGGTGAATTCACTTTACCTCAGACACACTTGTGGCCTGAGAACTTAAGCTGGAAAACACATGGTATCTGAGGAGACAGAAGACAACTGTTTCAGGGAATGGTGTACCGTTGATGGGTGGACAAACAAGATATCATATTACATCAGCACCCTGTATGCCATATTGAGATGCATACATTTTCCGGCGATCCTATGACAGCCATTCTGCTATATTTTGTTTATGCTTGTGTATGTTGGGGTGTGTTACTGTGTTATTTGTTTCTGTTTTTCAGTAAATGGCACCCAGGAGCATGGAATCTATAGGGAAAGAAAAATTAACAGGGGACTGGGGGGGGGGGAAGCAAGATATAGAGATGGGGGAGATAAGATGAGAAGGACATTTAGAAGCCTAGAAAGACATAACCACTGAAGACAAAGCAGGTGCATAAGTAAATGTGATGAAGAAAGCTTATGGGGCTTGGCTATTAAAAGGTAGATCATCTGGGTTCTTAAAGGCTTGAAAATAAACAAGTGACTATTTACCGGAGCAACAAAACCCACATGGAAGAACTACACCAACCTGTGTGATCATGAGATGTCAACAGAATCAGGTATCAGGCACCAGAAAACTCAAAACAAGCAATCATATATGTGCAAAAGGTGTGTGTGGGGCAGGGAGGGAGGACTTCGAGTAGAGATCCAAAGTCCATCTGTAGACAATTGAGTATTCCTCATAGAAGGATCTCAAGGAAACACAAGCCAGCCAATTGCAGTATAGCACCGATAAAACATCCAACACTCTGTAGTTCTTTAATACTCTCCTACACACAGACTACCATGACCCCAGTTCTACCTTACAAATCTGACAAGACTAGAACATGTACATTGGTACAGGTAAAAGCTTTGAACACATGAAATCCAGAACAGATAACCCCCTCAGGAACAACAATGGGAGTAACAATACCATGAAAGTAGGGGGAAAATGGGCAAGCCAATTGCAACGATCAATGTGTAACCTCCCAGCACCACCACCACTTCCCATCCAGGATGATGAACAACAGAAACATGGGTGAAGGGAGACAGAGGATAGTATAGGACATAATAATAATTTATAATTTATCAAGGGTTCATAAGGGTGGGAGGGTGGGGGGAGAAGGAAACGAATGAGAAACTGATACCAAGGGCTCAAGCAGAAGGAAAATGTTTTGAAAAGAATGATGGCAACATATGTACAAATGCGCTGACCCAATGGATGTATGGATTATTATATGAGCTGTAAGAGCCTCCAATAAAGTGATTAAAATAAATAATTAAAAAAAAGAAGCCTAGGAAGGAAAAATATGTTCAGAGACTGATTATGGAAGCAATGTTTGACATGACTGTATTATGGGATGGTATGACATATGTATTAAGATGCAAGCTACAGCAAATTAATTTTAAAAAGAGAGAAAAGAAAAAAAATGTTGATTGAGGATGGAGCCCTAGGCTGGCACTAAGCCCTAGCTCCAAGTGAAGCACCATGAGTGCTCACATCATGGCCCTGCTTGATACTCCTCTGAATTCTTGAGCGCAGCTTTCATGGATGTTGACTGGCCATCCTTGACCTCATCCCAATATGTCCTCCATCTATTTTGATGTGCTTGTTGGTCTCCTTGTAGGGATTTTTGTTTTCTGCATTTTGAGGTATAATCCACACTGATGGCTGCCATCTGACCTTCATCAGTCAGGGCTTCAAGTCCTCTTCCTCCCCAACAAGTCTGGTTATATCGTCTGCATGCAGAGTCTCCCTCCAATCCTGATGCTGCATTCTTCGTATAGCCCAGCTCTGATTATTTGCTCAGCATACCAATGGAATCACCATGGTGAAAGAATTCAATTTTGATGCCCCCCTTTTTTGATTTAAAACCAAGCAGTATCCCTTCGTTCTGCTCTATTCTGAGCACTCTCCCTTGATCTGTATAGGTCCCACATCAGCCTGAGTGAATGCTCTGGAACTTCCCTTCTGCACAGTGTCATCCATAATTAGTCATGATCCACGTGGATTGATGTCTTTGCGTGATCAATGAAGTACGGACATCTTTTTGGTATTCTTTGCTTTCAGCCAAGATCAACAATACTCTAAAAATAAATAGGCAGAATCAGTCATCCTATCAAAGAGGATATGACAGTCTTTGAAGAAGCAGGATTTCTGGCTGTGGTAACTGTCCTCTGGGCGTGTGTGGTAGTTACATCATCTGTTGTCAATTTGAGACTGAAGAGTGGAGAGGTGGAGTTTAGCTTGCCAATCAGGTCACGGCTTATGACCTCATTTGGAGTCCCTAAGGAGATACATAGCTCTCTGGAGGCAGGACACAGGCTCACTCTGTACAAGGCATGCTTGCTGATAAGATAATCAAGACACATGAAGCTACACCAGAGCACTGGAGCTGAAGGAGTCACGTGGAGACCCCTGCCAGCGCTGACATGTTTCCATTGCCACTGGATCCATAAGGCTTCCTACCCAATGGCCTGTGACCATCCTGCATTTAGTATTACTGCATGTGTTTTGTGAGTCTGAAAAGGACTTCATAGCTTGCTTTTGGACAGATGGGCTGATATCAGACTTATGGAGCTTATCTGGATAGAGCAGAAATGTTTTCTCCATATTCAATTGCTCTTGTATATAAAACTTTTTTATAAACACATGTGCGTGTGTATTTGCTTCTGGATTTGCTTCTCTAGTCTATCCAGGCACACATAGTGTGCTTCTCATGGACTCACTTCCCTGGGGGCCTTCAGTGCTTACTCCACACCCCACTTGGTTACGGACAATCCATCCCGCAATCCTTTCTTCCTCCTGTGCACCCTAAGTAATAGCAACAAGTAAGTATTTAGACTTCACAGGTGTTTTGTAGGCATTTTATACACTTATTTTAAATATGTACATTTAAAAAGCATTTAGATGTAAAATACATAAATATAAAGTAGATATTTTTATCACCTCATTGATTCCCTCCAGAAACTCCATGAAGTAGCTATTAAGATCCCCATTTAATGTCACCCGATTGCTGAACTGTGGCTGTTGATTTCTTTGTGTGATCCCTCTGGCAGCCCAAGGGTGACTTGAGTGATTCTGTTTTATTTATGGCCAGAAGCTGGCATGACGCCTGGCTCGTAGAGTGGAATCAGTCGGGTTTGTTGAATAAATAAATGAACTGTGCTCAGATATTGTTCTTTCAAGGAACAGTATCTTTTAAAACTTTCATGACTGACCTTGAAAAATAAAATAGATTCATGCCACCACCACTCCACTTGATAAGACCAAGACAATCGCCTCACAGGCTTTGAGGAGGGAAATGATTTATAAAGTCTCCATGGAGCAATGTGACGAGGACAGGGGAAACCTCTTGTTTCGATCCAACGTTCACTTTTTTTCCCCTGGCTCTGTCACGTCTTTACTTTATGGTTGTTCATCGACTCGGTTTGGTTCTGACCCGTAGGGACCCTGTGTCCCACAGAAAGAAACACTGCCCGATCCCGCACCATCCGCACCATTGTTCAATTCATCTTGCTGTCAATTGAGCTTGCTGAGGGCTTCCTCTTTTTTTGCCGTCCCTCCACTTTACCAAACATGTGTGTCCTGTTCCAGGGACTAGGCTCTTCTGACATAACCTCTAAAGCACGTCAGACGAACTCTCGCCATCCTTGTCTCTGAGAAGCCAGACAGATTGGCCTGTTCTTTTAGCACTCTGTGGTCCTCTTGAAAGTCTTCTCTGGCATCAAAAGTCAAATGTGCCCTTTCTCACCAGGTCATCTTCCTCCTCTGTGAAATGGATAGTCATGTCACCCGCTCAGGGTTTCTGTGTGCATTAAAGTAGGCCGCTGATCTCCTGAAAGGTCTGCAGTTCCAAATTGCCAGCTGTTTCAGGGGAGATCAGTGAGGTCTTCTACGCTCCTAAAGATGTATGGCTTCAGAAACCCGCTGTGGCGGTCATGTATTCCTGAGGTCCATTTCATGGTTGGGGTGGAGGCTAGCCTGTGAATCTGGAGATAACCAATGCGACCTCTGTGTGGGCATGGCTTTCTCCTGAGATTTCTGGGAAATCTTGTGGTATTTCCCAATTGGAGAAGAGAAACTTGACTCTCAGTCTCCAAGAGATGAACTACTGACGAGATGAGATGACAGCGTGCTGATTGATCCTGATTCCTGAAGAATGAAGGCAGAGGAGAAGCCACATGGTCTTGCCCTGATGGAACCAGAACTTTGGGTCTGGAGAAGCCAGAGAGAGACCCCTGCCAGCACTGAGATGCTCCCACTGCCAATGGATACTGCTGATGAACCCTGAACCCTGGAAATGAAGAGCCAGGGGGAGACTCCTGCCAGCGCCAGGATTTCTCTACTGCATGTGCTTCGTGAATCGGAAGGAGACATTATAGACTGGTATCGAACATATGGGCTAATATTGGACTTAGGACTTTGGGCTGGACTGGGTTGGGATGCCTTCTCAATGTTCCATTCCTCTGGTATATAAACCTTTCCCTTATATCCATATGCATGTCTATAAATCTGTTTCTCTCGTCTACCCAGATGAACATACCCACCATGCCAGTTTCACTCTGACCTAGATGGTGGCTCGGAGTCAAAGTGGGCTGGAAAGCAGCAAGTAGCCGATGCAAAACACCCAGCACCGTGACTGGCACCTACCTAGTCACAGAATGAGTGCTCACAAAGCACGCTATACTATTGCCTACCCCATAGTGCTTACACTACTCACACGGTGGTATAGTGCGAACACAACTTGGAAACTAAAGCTGTGTGTGACTTGATTTGTTGTGGTGTTTGCTTTATTGCAGCGGTCTGGAATCAAATCCACAACCTCCCTAAGGGTTACCTATAATCCTTTGCCCTGGCCAAGTGGATGGATGAGGTGCTATCTTTAATCCATGATAATCTGTAGTCTTTGCCAAGGCTGAAAATGTGAACTCAGGCATTAAACTACTTCAGGGTGACCAAGCGCCCCAGGAGTTACTAAAGAAAATCGGGCCATTAAGGGGAGCACGCTGAATGCTGTGATCCACAGAAAAGTGATCCACCAGGCTATCCTACACCCTAGTAATCCCCTACCCTTGCCAGTAAGTGGCTTGCTGAGCCTGAACCAGGCAATTACCATCTCTGCACCCAAAGTATACACAAGAGCAATGAGGAGTGGAGGTGAGGATTAAAGAGTTAACGTGCTGAAAGTCATTCCTGGCACTGGATCAGTGTATTGCCTTACTCGGGGGTGGGGTGGAGATGGGGCTTCACTCTGTCATCTGTGTGGCAGGCAGCCCCAGGAGCTGGGCAGTGCACAGACCCTGCACAGAGAAAGTGCTCACCCAATAGTTGGTATTCTTCTTAGTTATCGAGTCCTTAATCTAAATGGGGGTAACAGGCAAAGCAACTCATGTGGGTTTTCTTGTTTAACCTTCAGAATGACACTACGAAGCACATCTTCTCACTGCTTGCTTTCAGAAACCAACCAAGGAAGGAACAGAGACTGTTGTTGCTAGGTCCTCCTGAGATTGTACCGAGTGTCCCAAATAAGGCCTTAAAGTTCACGCTTAAAAAGAAGAAATGAGTGGGATCCCAAGGAAGAAGTCCTAGTGGTGCAGTGAGCGGTCTAAGGGTGGGGTTATTAAGGGAGAGGCAGGGAGTTCAAACTGGGCAACAGAAAGATGTAGCGGTCTGCGGCTATGGAGGGACCAGTTCTACTCTCTCCTCTGGCCTGTGGCATTGCTATGACTCTGAACTTACTGGGTGACAATGGCTAGGAATTACAATGGAGGCAGATCAACACTGAATTCTTTTCTTATCAAATTCCTATCCTTTGTGAGGCGCTGTTGGTCTCAGCCTCAGGGCAGCCAACAGCATGGGTGGGGCTTCCTAGAAAGCGAAAGAATATTTGATAGAGGCTTGAAAGTGAACAAGCAACCTGCTAGCTCCAAAGCCCACATGGAAGAAGCACACCAGCCTGTGTGACCACAAGGTGTCGAAGGGATCAGTTATCAGGCATTGAGGAACAAAGAATCATATCGTTGCGTGCCCGCCTTCCTGATATAATAGCTGAAGACAAAGGTGTGCATAAACAATTGTGGGGAAGAAAGCTGATGGTGCCCGGCTATCAAAGGTTCTAGCGTCTGGGGTCTTCAAGGATTGAAGGTAAACAAGCGGCCCTCTAGCTCAGAAGCAGCAAAGTCCACATGGAGGAAGCACACCAGCCTGTGTGACCATGAGGTGTCGAAGGGATCAGGTATCAGGCATCAAAGATCTAAAAATTATATCATTATAAATGAGGGGGAGTACAGATTGGGGACCCAGAGCTCATCTGTAGGTGAAGTGATATCCCCTTACAGAAAGGTCGTGGGAAGGAGATGAGCCAGTCAGGGTACAGTGTAGCAACAATGAAACATGCAGCTCTCCTTTCATTCTTAAATGCTTCTCCCTTGCAACCACAGTTCCCCCACCCCTACTACCGTGATCCCAGTTATACCTTACAAATCCAGGTAGGCCAGGGGATGTACACTGGTACAGACAGGAATGGAAAACACGGGGAATCAAGGACAGGTGATCCCTACAGGACCAGTGGTGAGAGTGGTGTTACTGGGAGGGTGGAGGGAAGGTGGGGTAGAAAGGAGGAATCGATTACAAGGATCTGCATATAACCTCCTCCCTGGAGTATAGACAACAGGGAAGTGGGTGAAGGGAGACATTGGAGAGTGAACAATGTGATGAAGTAATAATAATTTATAAATTATCAAGGGTAATGAAGGAGGAGGGAGTGGGGAAGGAGGGAAAATATGGGGAGCTAATACCAAGGGCTTAAGTAGAAAGCAACTATTTTGAGAATGATGATGGCTACAAATGTGCAACTGTGCTCTGCATACGATGGATGGATGGATTGTGATTTGTATGAGCCTCCCATAAAATGATAAAAAAAAGAATGATTGATAGAGAATGATGATAGAGATCAGATCTTTTTTGAAATCATCGAGCTAATTTACAGTGGTGGCGATGATGCTATGTCAGTGTGTTGTCTCTGCCTGGCCACTCTGAGGCCACTCAAGACACCATTGGTTTGGGGAAAAAATATATTGTTTATATAAAAATAGAATGCTGCCTATACACTACCAAGGGAATATGACTCAGCATGCCCTCTGCTACCTTTAAGAATAACAAACTACATCTTCCTTTTTCTTAAAACCAAAATAACTTACTTCCTGTCATGGCCTGCCCTAAAGTAAAATTAAAATCAAAGCAAGAGGGAGTGAGAGAATATTTCTGTCTAGGACAGAGACAAGCAAATGGGAAGACCCAGTGTGGACATAAGGGGCTGGGCCATGGTGGGCAATCAGGATTTTTATTCAATTCACCTGCCATTTCTTTTTGTTTTTGTTTTTGTTTTTTAATATCCTTACCTGCCCTTTCCTGAGAGGAATTTGTCCCATGAATTACTGTACTTGTCAGACCATAAGACAAAAGTGGGGGGTGGAGGGGTGGAATGAGGTTGTGTCTTACAGCATGAAAGTGTGGCACCCCAGAATACTTGTTGATGATCCCATGCGCCCACTGACTGTCCCCTGCTGTTTGCATGCTGTGGATTGCCATGTATTCAGGGGGAAGTCCCGCCTCCTGGAGTTTCAGTGTCATTCAGGTCATAAGAGGGGCACAGCATATGCCTCCCCTCTTTTGTTAATGAAAGTGATGATGATGGTTCTTGACACCCCTGTTGAGTTTGCACTGTTCAATGTTGCTGTATTTTGCTTTACTTTAATAAATAGTTTAGTATACTGATACTATTTGGTTCAGAATATTTTTTTCTTGCCTTCCTGCTATAAAAAATGGATGTGTCTTATGGTCAGGTGCATCTTATGATTCGAAAAATAGAGTACTCTATAATGCCTGCAATCCAAATGGTAGGTAGGACGCCATGTTTAGGTTAAAGCCCTGGTGGCATAATGGGTTATACATTGGACTGTTAGCTGGAAGATCCCCAGATTGAATCTACCACCTCTTTAGAGGAAGAAAGCCTTTGCTCCATTAAAGATTTCATAGTCTTGGAAACCCACAGAAGACAGTTCTCGTCTTGTCAAATACGGCTGCTATGAGGTGTAATTGATTCACTGGCAGTGAGATATGTTTGTTTATTTGAGTTTAATTTGCCTCGATACCACGAAAATCTGGGAAGGTGGCTTGGGGGCATGAAGAACGACTATGTGTTGTATTCGAATTTTTTTCCCTTCATGATTGATTTGAAACTTTCAGGACTGAGCTAAAGGAGAAAGTGGTTATCTCACTGCCTTCCTCAAAGCAGGGTCAGTTGTCCCTATGTTCTCCCCACCACGACTCTCACCAAAAAATGGCCTGCTCTGTGCACTGTTTGCAAGTTGGAACTAGGACAAAACCAGCCAGCAACGCGGTGCTCAGTCTCCACTTACAGAATGTATTAATCGATGGTATGAAGATGCTGTGTGCCTCTATGCTGTTCCTGAAAGCTACTTTATTAAAAAGATCTATCTATATATAATATAAATATATATTTGCCATCTCTTACCCCATCCAATAAACCTATTCACCTACAATTCTTTTGTTTGCTACCCTCAAGTGGGGTTATACAATCATCCTTGCTAAGAAAGAAAGGAAGGAAAGAAAGAAGGAAGGGAGGAAGAAAGGAGGAAGGAAGAAAGGGAGGAAGGAAGGAAGGACAAGCAATCAATGAGCATATGATTACATAATTTTCATCTATTAGTTATAAATGCTTTCACTTTTACATTCCATTGCTTTAAAGTAAGGTTAGAATAGAAACTTAGTTACACTAAAAAAATCAATGCTAATTCTATAGGTTGTATGGCAGGGATCCTATAAATTCATAGTGAAAACATGGTTCCCAGTTTTATCCTTCCTGTTCCAGACATGCTAAAAGTGTCATTCTTAACCTTCTGAATCCACTTGGGTTAGACTGGCTTGTCTAGAGAAGTAAAACCTATGCCACTCATATACCATAAGAAATAACCTTATACCAAGAAGTCATCCCAGTCCTGACCAACTCCAGTGCCGGGTCCCATCTAGCCAGAATCCTATTCAGCCTCATGTATCTGCGGGCCGATGAAGCAGGAAGCAGAGAGATCCCAGACTGGTAGGTGCAGAGGTGTATGGATCCATAGTCAGTGGGGACAGGGAAGGGCACCACAGTTCACAGGGTCAGTGGCCCACGTGGGGCTGGCTCTAGAGGCAGACATAGAATCTAAGCAAACACGCAGGGAAAGAGAGACAGAGAAAGAGACACACACACACACAGAGAGAGAGAGAGAGAGACAGAGAGAGAGAGAGAGAGAGAGAGAGAGAGAGAAAGAGAGAGAGAGGCTCCCAGTGTCTCTCTTATAAACTGTCCACATTCCCAAGGAGATGTCATCAGGCTGTGATCTGATTGACAGGTTAGACTCTACCCCTACATCTTCATGCAGGTACAAATTGATGATATAAAATCTAACTACCACGTCACTTGACAGAAAATGTGAGATTTCAAAAATTTCAAAACCAGGAGCATAAGTACAAAACCTCCCCCTACCCCCTTCCATAATAGAAAAGAGAGACCAGGACTAGATCTGTGGTGTGATGGGTCACTTTTTTTTTTGGGGGGGGGGCATCACTGCCCTCAGGTGGTGGGAGTAGGAGGCCCAGCTTTTGCTTTGTGGAGCTGGAATTGAACCTCCATCCCAGTGGGCCGCAGTCCCGTGCACAGCCACTACGCCACCGGGGCTCAGCCCCGATGGGTCACTTTTATATGACTTTTCTGGTCATGATCTTTTAACTCCCACCAAAAAATTAAGTGTGACTATGCAAGTAAGATGATTGTGGCCCATCAGAGAGATCGGCAGCTTACTAATAAAACAAAAAAGGTATATGGCATGCAAACGCAGGTGAGATCATGCAAATAAGGGGCTTTAGCAAGGGGATTTGTGGGGGACCAGCCGCCACAACCAAATGGCTCCTAAGAGGTGGCTGTGTAATTAAAGGGCAACTGAAAGACACAGCAGGTAGAGCATGTAAGGGCTCATCTCTTCCATGGACATGGGAACCAGACAAGGGGCGAATGTATTCTCTCACAGGCTTATACCATCTCAGGTGTGCAAGCCAAGTCATACACATATACATATGTAGCAGGAAGGGTGGGTGTTAGAGGCATTCACGTAACCGGAAGGTACATATATAACAAGATGGGTGTGTTCTAGAGTTAAGATGGAGGCTTCATCTGGGTTGTCTCTGAACTGGCTTGATTTTAAGGGTCTCTGAACTCTTTCCCAGGGGAACAGTCTATGATCCTTGTCAGAGGAGAGAGGGCAGTATGTAGGGTGGGGTGGTACAATCACTTTTAATGGCAGACATCTTCAGGCAGATACACTTCAAGCAGTTAACCTTCAAGTATGCAGTGGCAACCATGTGCTTACAAGCAGCATTTTCAAATTAGCATTGTGGGGGTTGTGGGGAGTAACTTCTAGTGAGGAGAGTGTGACAGAGAGACATCTCTGACTGAGGAGCGTGCAGGCCTCCCCCGGGGTCTGCCTCCCAGACTCTTAATTATGAACCTAGAAAATTTGCCCCCCTGCTCTCGCCCCCTGGCTCTTGGTTTCTCACAGGGCTTGGTCTCTTTTGTCATCCTGATGGGCCTAAAGTGAGCAACCCCAGAAGTGGAAGCAGGGACCTCATTGCCATCAAGAAGAAGATCTGGAAGTAGAAGGCATCTTTGGGAACCTGGGTCCCTGTGCTCAGGGCACACAGAAAGAGGGCTGGAATGCTGGGGATGATGTAAAATAAGGAGAGGCAGTGGTGGAGAAGCAACAGCAGCAGAACCGGGAGACCAGCATGGACCAGAAGGCAGTTACCGAGGGTGTGCCCATCCATGGAAGCAGAGAGCGGAAACCCTCCAGGCAAGAGGCTTGGTGCCCTGGAACACTCGTCAATGGAGCAAGGTTTGTTGATCTATCAACTGAGGCAGCTGATAGCCTTGGGGACTGGGCTGGCTGGTGACGTGGGGTGGCTTCAAGCACTTACTGGGAGAGTTAAAGAGTTTTCTAACACCAGCAGAGGCCAGCTGGGGTGGTGTGGGGGGTAGGACAAGGGACTGAGGGCCAGAGAGAGGCCTGGCTGTGGGCATAGCTAGGAAGAGAATGTCCTGACTGAACACTGAGTCTTTCCCGATACAGAATTACACCCGGTTACTTCCTTAAGAGACCCTCAGATCTTGGGCCTTTGAGCTCAGTGTGGCCATTGCAATGAGCCATCAGATCAGCAGAGAAGTCAGGAGCGTTGCTGAGTGGGCTGGTTGGTGTCAGGACCATCCTCGCAGTCAATATTCTGATAATGCTTCTCTCCATGATGAAGTTCATCGAGGCGTTTCGAAGACCCCACCCACCCTGTTTACAAGCTCTCTGTCAAGTACAGTGAGGAATGGCAGTCATCATGTGTCTAGACAAATGAAAGTTAATCTCATCAAATCAGGCAGTTGAAAGAAAGTAATGGACATTTGAAAGCTCAGAGGAGCAAGCGTGTTAGCCAGAAAAACACTGGCAAATGGGCGATAATATTTTTAAGAGGAATAAGATCTTTCCATCTTTGAAGGCTGAATGCGGTCAGCTCCAGAATTAGAGTTAGCGTTCCGAGTTGGTGTCAGTTAATATTATTGTATCATAGTATTTTCAAGTTGCAACATTGTTATTCTGAATAAAATCGCATAATTCTCTTAAATCAGTGTGATGGGATTTGGTTCATTTGTTTGGTTACTTCTCCATCCCACCCTTTTTTATGACAAGAAATTATGTCACAGATATCCATTTGAATGTAAAACTTTTGTTTCTTTAGGCTATATGCCTAAAGCACCAAGGAAGATACTTTATGACTCTGAATAGCTTTTACAAAAATATTTTCCAAGGGCATGCATTTAGAGAATAATCTAGCCCATTTTGAAAGCTGTGTATGGGTCCTGTTCAATGACATTATCACTTCATGATAATCTGTTCTTGCTATAATGGCAGAAACTACATATTTCAAACTTGCCTTGGGACTCGCACAAAAGCGAGGTTCCCAGCTTTTAGTCCAGTCCAACATCACATTCAAGGAAATAACATCCAACCCTAAAAAAAGATTAATTCCAATCTTTATTGGATATCTCAAAGAATCTTAAATGGAAGTTCTCAAAATTCTCTATCCTCTCCTTTTCACAATCTGTAGTTACTTGGAATTTCTTTAAATTGCTCTCTGAAAAAATAATAAATTGCTCTCTGGTGTCTAAATGGCTTTTTTGTTCCTTCTCTGCTAACATACACTCTCTGGCTGACGCATCCATCCATCTTCCCCAAATCCCACACACCCTGCATATGACACCCCTCCCCCACCCCACCCTTACTACACAGAGTCTCTCCTGGGACATCCAGTCTGAATGACCTCTGATAGATTTTCTCATACTCAGGCTCAGACTTCTCAAAATAAGAGAAAACTCTGGTGCTCCTTTGTAAAGCAGGAATACATCCTCCTGAGAAGCAGGTGGAAGAGCGTCTACTGTGCCCTGTCCTGTGACATCCCCACAATTGTTGTGATGACTGAACCTATTGTTGCAGCCTCTGTGTCAGTCCATCTGCTGGAGGGAGAGTCTTCCTCTTCTTCACGGATCACCCATTTTACCAAGTGTGACGACGTCCTTCTCCAGTGACCCATCTCTTATGGTAACACATCCAAAGTATGTGGACTGAAGCCCAACTACTCTCATTTCTAAAGAGTATTCTTTCTGACTGTACTTCTTCCCAAACAGGCTTGGGATGCTGCCTGGTTTAAAATCAGGCAGGTGTGTCCCAAGCTGTGTCCTTTCACCAGTGGCATTCAATCTGTTAGCTCAACAAATCGTTTGAGAAGACAGACTATCTGAAGAAGGCAGATTCTTCTGGCAGGCTGTGGTATAGTCCATATTCTTTGCCAATATCATATTCAAAGCCACCGATTCTTCAGTCTTCCTTGTTCACTGTCCAGCTTTTGCATGCACAGTTGGCAGCTGGTAATATGCTGTCTTAGATGAGGTGCACCTAAATCCTCAAGGTGACTTCCGAGCTATTTATGAAGAGGTCTTTTGCAGAAGCTTTGCCTAGTGTGAGATGTCATTTGGTCATTTGATTTCCACGAGTGTTGATTGTGGATCTAAGTAAAACGAAATCTTTGACAAGCTCAATATTTTCTTCCTCTATGATGTAGCTGATTGGCCCAACTATGAGGATTTTTGTTTTATTTACATTGAGGTACAATTCATCCTGAAGTTATTGTCTTTGAACTTCATGGTAAGTAATTCAAGTTCTCTTCACTTTGAGCAAGCAAGGTTGTGTCATCTGCAAATTTCAGATTGTTAACGAATCTCCTACCAATAGTTAAATATTGATTGTGAATTACGTGAGGGTTTACAGAGCCAGGCACCAGTTTCATATTCAGCAATGTACATAGTGGGATTCACATCATTTATTGCATTTCTCTCGATATGTTATCACTTCTCCTTCTCCTTCCTGTGTTTCCCATTTCCTTTCCTTCTCCTTTCCTTTGAACTTCATCCTTGCGTCAATGCTGCCCGTTGTTCTTAAATAGCTGGTTAGTCTAGCACTCCTACTCTTAGGAGTCCTACCTGTCTCTTTCTGGCTAGTAAGTTGGATCTCTTTGGTGATATTTAGTTTTGTTCAGCCTTCTCCCCACTCTGATATTTTACAGAGCAGTTGGTAGGGTTACCAGTCACCACCGTACTCTTCTGGACCCAGGGTCAGATGAAGACTGATGTTTGTGTGGTCTCTGAGTTCATTGAGCTAATTGTTTCCATAGGTCTTGATTTTCATTACTCTTTCTTACTCCAGACAGAGAGCCAAAGGACTGTGTCTTAGGTGGTTGTTCATGAACACTGAAGACCACTCACCCAAGGCTGATGTGAAAGACATTGTCTTGGTGGACTGATTTATGGCAGTAGACCTTATTGTCCTCTGTGGTTATGGTCCTGTTGTGTTGTTTCCCTCCAGTCTTGGTGCCATGGTCTTCTTCAGTCGTCTAGCATCTTGGATTATTCACTCAATGTACAGATAGATTAAGTATGGCTGAAGGACACAACACGACACACACACAAAAATGTTAAAGCCATGCTGTCCGTATGCCCTTATTCTGTTTCAGTAACTACCTCTTGGTCTGTGTACAGGCTCCATAAGAGCTCAGTGAGGTGCTCTGCGATTCCATCTTTCACAAAGTCAATCAAACATATCTTTACTCAGCTGTTCTGAAAAGGATCATATTAGAAAGCTTGGAGGTACTGGGACAAAAATACAGAACAGAACTGAAAACCATGAAGGAGACCAGGCTTACTAGTTGGACAGAGACCGGAGGGACCCGCAAGACTGCGGTCTTTACCCTTCAGGTCTGGATTCAACTCATCCCCACATTAGAAATAACCAGGCGTGCCCACCCCCCCCCACCTCCCAGCCCCCCCAAAAATACACACCCTATTTTCTTGGGATACAGATATCATATTGTTCCATAGTACAGTCATGCCCAGAAGTATGGTACAATTGCTATCACAGTTCCAAGCATTCACTTCCTTCTTGAACTCCTTGACATTATCCCTCCTCCCCCACTGTATCACCAGAAACCCTTATGCTACTTGCTGTCTCTAAAAGTTCGCCATTCCTGGGTTTCATATGCTGAAGAGCATGTAACAAAAATTGTCCCCAGTGGCAAAATACATACAAGATAAACTTCAATATCCACAAAACCCCACAGAAAATGTTGAAAACCAGATCAGACACAATGTAGGTACGGCACATCGGAGGGGAGGGATCACTGATAAGGCTTTAACTCTTCAAGTCCGGTTTATCATTTTGATCTATAGTCATCTCTCCAATGCACCCTTGTTTGGTAACCAGTTTCTTCCCATCCTGTATGACGGAGAGAGGGAAATCACCGGAGGCTTATTTCCCATGTAGATCTCACAAATGTAACTTGGGACCTCACTGTCACCCAGAGCTTTCTGCAAACCAGAATCTCTCAACTCATGCTTGGACTCTATTTCCTCCATCAGCTTCAGATAGAATAAGTAAGTTTTTACGATCTATAGGGCAGTATTCACTGCAGGACAAAGTTCAGAGAGTTAGGGAAGAAGGAGGAATGGAATAAGAAACACAAGGAGGATGTGGGATGAGAGATGGTCTACTGAAGGAAATGCAAAGGGCAGAATCTATCTGAATTGTTGCATGTCCAAGTGCGATCTGCTTTGTAAGCTTCTGCCCAATCCACAACAAAAAGTACTAAAGAAAAAGCACAAGACAAAGTTTACAGGTAACCATCTTTCTGGTATTGTCTGCTTTCACTTAAGATCCATCCGACATCAGCAATGATGGCCCTTGTTTGACATCCTTTTGTGAATCTGGCTTGAATATCTGGCAGTTCACTGTTCACTGATAAACTGCTGCAGCTGTGGGTATAAGACTGCAGCTGTGGTATGAGCCCCAGTGGCATAGTGGTTGAGTGCAGGACTGCAGTCCCCTGGCTTGGCGGTTCAAATCCAGCAGCAGCTCTCCAGGAGCATGGCTGGGCCTCCCACTCCCACCAGAGGGCAGTGAGTCCTTAAAAACAAACAAAAAGACTGCAGCCATTTTGGAATTGTGTTCAGCAGAATTGTACTTGCGTGTGAATATTAGTGATAAAACGAACCCAAATCAAATTCACTGCCACAGAGTCAATGCCGATTGATGGTAACCCGGTCGGACAGGGTAGAACTGTGCCTGGAAGCTTCCCAGGCTCTAACTCTTGAAGGGATTGGAAAGTATTGTCTTCCTCCTGTGGGGCTATTTGGGGGTTTCAAACTGCTGACCTTTTAGTTAGCAGCTCAGATCATAGCCACATATGTTGGACATGCTGTCGGGAGAGACCATTCCTTGGAGAAGAGCATCATGTTTGGTCGAGGGGAGCGAAAAAGAAGAAGACCTGAATGAGATGGATTGCCAAAGTGGCTGTAACAGAGGGCTCAGGCTGGGCACAATCGTGAGGACAGCGCAGGCTCGTGAAGTGTTTTTTTGTGCTGTGTTTTGTTTCGTTGTGTGGTGGGTGTCATTGTGTCACTCTGTGTCGTAACCAACTTGTTGGCGCCTAAGAACCACCATTACCGCAATGTATCGAAGCATACTGTTCAGTAAATTAATTTCTTTTTTTTTTTGGTATCAAAAATGGGTTCATTAGAATGGCTTCCCACACATCTTGATTCAGGGCGCTTTAGTGCTGCTTCCGTCTGAAGGGACATCCTGCTGTGAACCTTGCTTTTCCTCCTGGAGGCCGACAGAGCCGCCAACTCACAAAGCCACTGTTTGTGCCTGGCTGAAGACCGGGGTGATTTTCTAGCAGTCTGGGCATTTGACACCCATGAAGGTAGGAATTGGGGCTCTGCACCAGACATTGCTTCTTGTGTTTTCTTGTCTCCTCTTCGGGAGAGGGGTGGAGATTACTTGTGAGAGACATGATCCCTGGGGAGGTCATCATATTCTATTGAATTGCTTGTCTTTGGAGTGGGCATAAATTGATATCATTTCCACTTGGTTGGCCAGATAGCAGCTTTCCAAATTGCTTGATGTAAAAGTAGGGGGGGGGGGACTTTTACATTTTTGGGTTGTGGACGTGTTTTTTGTCCACATTTGCTGAAATATGGTGATTGCTGCTCCCCAGGGTCCTCAATGCAGTGTGGGCTTGTGTTGTTCCGTACCAATAGTTCTTGGTCCTATGCTGCCTCCTGAAAATGATTAGACGATCCACCAGGGCTCTTTGGGGCATGGACCCTGTCTTCTTCCATCTTCTTCCATCTTCTTTCATCTTCTTTCGAGGCTTCTTGTATCATTCAAGATTTTGCCCAATGAGTCCTTCAATAGTGCAGTGGTACACAGTTATATGTTAATAATTTTACTCTTCTTTCGGATAATAATAATAGTTAACATGGATTCAGTATTTACCCCGGTCATTATACTGTGCTAAGTACCTTACGTATACTATCATTGAACCTTCATAAGATGGATGTGAATGTGCCATGTTTTACATGAAGAAACATTACTACGATGAGTTTGAACTCGTTTTCCTCCTGATACACAGTATGTGACAGAGCTGAGGTGTTAGCTAGTCCAGTGGGCTCTTCGCTCTTATGCTATGTCAATTCCTGTTGTAATGTGCATCACAACATACAAGCACGCTCTATAATTAACTTTATAATGAAGGCCTCCTCAGTTATATGTGCACCTATGTCTTAACTCTCTCTCTCATTTCTATTAAGATGAGGAATAAGAACCAACAAAGAGGGGTGTCTGTCTATTTATGAGTTACTTCTTTTCATTAAAAGCCACTTGAGGACTCTGTGTTACTGTCTGCCTTCGCCTACGTGCCTAATCTTATTGATCTGGGCTACAGAGTTGCTTTCATTACTTGTTATTGTGAGAAAAAGCCTGTTTTGACTAGGGCAGGGGGAAATCGCAATTCATCTCAGAATTTCGAATTTGAATCTGGTCGAAAGGCTGGGCTCCTTGGCCGACTGAGTGAGATTGCAGGTCATCTTACAGAAAAAGGCCAGGCAATTTGGGTGGCGTTTGATCAATCTGTGAAGTAAATGCACCCATCCTGGATGCCTGTGTTCCGGGCTGGGTTTTAATGCATTAGTTCTTGTCTGCCTTTTTTTTTTTTCCAGTCTTTTGAAGATGGCAATTACTTGGTCTGATTCACTGTTTGCAGCCCAGAGACTGTTTGATGCCATGCTCAGATAAGAAGCCCCATTCTCTTTGAAAAAGGAACTCCTGGCCAGTTAGGTTCATGAGCACATCTTTTTCAGTTGGGGAAGAAAATGGGAAAACACTTTTTGTTGTTGTTTTGCTTGAGAAGCAAATGCCTAGCAATCTCAGTCATTCTTTGCAGTCAAAATTGACTTTAAAAAACCTCATTCAAATGTTCATTTGGCACCATTGCCTCTAGTTTGCTCTTTAAAGACCAGTGTTTACTGAGACCAGGCTGCACACATCTCAGTTTTCTTGGGGGAAGAACATTGGGACAGGAGTTAGAAGATTCTGAAAGCACAAGGAATTTTCTGCTCTAACCAGATGTTTTGAAGTGCACGATGTAACTACCGTCTCTCTTACTATCTTCGTCTACAAAATGAAGATGAGCAGAGACTAACTTCTAGACATTTTCTTTAGACACAATCAGCACAAGATTCATGTAGGGGGTAGGTAACCTTTAAGCCCCTCCTAACTGCGTGATATCATGATTCATGTCTATTGCTACCTGTTGTCTGTGGTAGCCTGCTCATTGCTCTGATCCTGGGAGCTATGCTACCAGTATTTCAAATACTAGTATGGTCACCCCTGTTGGGTAGATGTCAAAGAACCCACCAGACCAAGACAGATGAGGAAGATTGGCTTGGTGATCTATTTCTAAAAATAAGTCAGTAGAAAGTTTATGAACTATAACAAAATATTGTTCTATTAGCTTTCCGTGGACATGTTATTGGGATGGTTCATTTGCTAGAGAAGGATCGCATGTTTAGTGAACCAGGAGACCAATTAGGGTCTTGGAGACCCCGGGTGAGATGGATTGGAACATAAAGTTGAATGAAATAGGGCTTTGCCTCTTAAGGAACTTGAGCTAGTTATAAAGAATAGGCAAATATAGATAAATATCAAGTAACTGCAGGAAATGTGAGCATTATAAGAATTCAGACAAAGAGAAAGAACACTATAAAGTGCAGTGCTCAGGAAGGGGGGGAATTTTTTTTAACACTAGATTTGAACATAGCTTGGAAACATGGATGATTGAAAACATACAAAGACAGTATAATAAGGGACTATACCCAAACCAAACCAAACCTACTGCCATCAGAATGATTCCATAATGATTTCTACCACATTCTGTCCATTAAAAATGCAGCACCAAAGCCAGCCCATATTCAGGAAGAGGCGAATTTGACTCCCGAGCGGCGCACAGTCACCACAACCAGTAGTTACTAGTTTGGAAGGTCAGCCATTTGAAAGCCCTAGACAAGGCTTTCTGTTTCTGTGAAGCGTGACCATCACTATGCTGGAAACCCACAGGGACCATTCTCCTCTGCCCTGCAGGACTGCTCGGTGCCAGACACGACCTGATCGAGGGCCATGAGTGTGGTGCGACTTGAGATGGGAGAAGAGCCCATGCATTTGCCAACAGATTTGGTCATCCTCACAGCATCTATGCATGCCTGTCCTGACTACTCCCTTCCGTTCCCTGGAGTCTGAAAATTTCTCAGGAGTAGGACAGGGCAGGAGGAGGAGTGAAGCAAGGTATGGGGACTTTGCGAGGAGGAAAAGGATTGTCCTCACCAGAAGCTGAGATAGGCAGCCCCCAAGGACTAGGGCTCATGGCTGGATCGAGAATCAGAACTGGACGGAGAAGAACTGCCACGGGGCCCTCGTGTGTTGTTGCCTGATGCGTCTCCTTGGCTATGGTTGAAGGACAAGATGGTCACTAGTAGATCTGGCTCCCCAAAGGAAACAGGCTTTTAGAGCATGCCTCCTGTCTTCGAAGCTGTGCCCAATGGCAAATCTCCCAGGAACCGAAGGCTGAGTTAAAGGGAACACATTTTGAGATCTTTCTCCTCTCGTGGAGTAGACGCTGTGAATTGATAAGCCCTTCCCTTCTATCATGCTGTAACACGCATGCTCTTGATTTGGGGTTGTACTGTCAGAGTTTACTCAGAGGGCTGCTGCCTCCTCCTGAGAATGGAGGCCCCCAAGTGGGTGGGACTTCCTGAGTCCTCAGCAGGGCTGAAACCGGGGGCAGTGGAAGCTACACTCCGAGAGACTTCCGGGGCAGAGCCCTGCAGAGTCACGGAGTTCTTCATAACTTGCCCTTCTCTGTGCTTTGAAAGTCCAGGGCTAGGTTTGCAGCTTTCCCGCAAGCCCGCACTTAAGGAAACTTAATCAAGAAAATGTGCTATCCTCGGGTTTTCTTCAAATGGATTTTGCGTCGCTAATGTTACACTTGATAGCTTCGGGCTTGTCTTTAATTTCAAATGCAGGGAGAGAGGATGTTGTTTGGAGGGTCCTTCAAACTCTTTCCACTGATGGAAAGAACACGCTTGAGTGCCTGTTGATCTCCTGGGTTTCGGAGCGTTGGCTGTTGTTTTTTTTCTTTTTTCCTTTTGAGTCATTTAGAAATAGCTGAACAATTTCCACCGCACATTCAGAGCCCATTTCACTTAAGAGCTTCAACAATTAGTAATCAGCTGTTCGACAATAGGTTTTCACTCTTATTCTGAAGGGCTTAGACCAGCGGTTCTCAACCTTCCTAATGCCACCACTCTTTAATACATAAAGTTCTTCATGCTGTGGCGACCCTCTCCAACCATAAAATTATGTTTTTTGCCACTTCATCACTGTCATTTTGCTACTGGTATGAATCAGGAGACCTCTGTGAAAGGGTCATCCCACCCCCAAAGATGTCACGACCCACAGGTTGAGAACCGCTGGCTTAGACCATTTCTTCCATAAAGACAACTAACTGATGTCAGAATCATCTCTATAGATTGTATGTCGACATTTATTAAACATGATTTATGTCATGAAACCACAGGGGGGAAGAAGCCTATGTCTCGGAAGCACCAGTGTGGTCTTTTGGCAGCAGTTCTTGGGATCACAGTATGTCGTTCCGGTTGTTCCGGGCGGTTGAGGCGGTCCCGACTCATTGTGACCCTGGTGACATCAGAGTGACAACGTGACCCGCTTTTGTGCCCCTGCACCAGACTCATAGTCCCTCTTCTGCTTGAGCCATGATGTCCATTGATAGTCTATGATGTTCTAATTCCATAGAGAGAGGTTTTTGCATCAAAACCTTTATTTAGAAATCTGTATTAAAGAATCAGGAGCAGAGGAGAACTAGCCAAAAAAAAAAAAAGAGCGAGAGGATTTTTGTAAATAATGTATTTAACAGTTGGTTTCTCTCCTCTCGTGAAAGTGCTATTTATAAAAGTGTAGGCATATTAAACTAAACCAAAGACAGATGATGAAAACACACAGGGTAAGCCCTACTGCCCCCAAGTTTGAAGGGGCAGAGAGAGGGAAGCAGACCTGGAAAGGGGGCTCTAGAGGTGAGAGGAGTGCCTGGCAGGGGCTGTGCCCTTGGTAGAGAGGCTCAGTCATCCCCCAGGAAAGTGGCTGGGGTACTGTACCCTCTAGCCTGCCTTCTCTCTCTTCATTATCTCTGCTAGGACTTCCAATGCAACCCCCTACTCAAAGCCTGAGAGAGGCAAGGCGTCCTATTGCTGCTGACTTCCACAGGTCCAGGCTATTGGGGTGCAGAGGGGTGGGAGCAGAGAGTAGATCTGACGGGGGTGGGGGGGGGTGGTGGTGCTGATGGAAACTCTTCATCACAACCCAGAAACACATAAGCTACAGTTCGAGTTTGTTCGTTGTCGCTTCCACCAAGACAAGCTCATCCGTCGGCTCAAATGCATGCTGAACTTAACCCAAGTTTCCCAAGGGGTGAACACTTCAGAGAGCATGCATTCCCAAGGAGTTCATGAGTTCAGGCAAGTACCAGAAGTTCAAGCGAGATTCAGATGTGGATGTGGAGCCCGCACTGTCATTGCTGGTGCCAGACGGATCTTGGCTTAAGGCAGACTTTACATGTCTTGTCTGGGGAGACCATGGAGGAGCAGTGCAAAAGAGGAAGGACCCTCCACCTGGTCAATGAACGGGGTGGCTGCGACCAAACTCTCAAGCACAGGAGCCATTGTCAGGAGGGCACTGGACCGGAGAGTGTGTTCTGTTGCGCATGGGGTCCTGGGAGGGGAGCCTACAGGATGGCGCCGCACAGCAGCAACAGCAACCGTGACAACCACATTGACAACGACAGCGACGCCAACAGTGACAGCAACAATGATAGCGGCAACGATAGGGACAGTTGAACTTGAAACTGCATATTTATGGCTGTATCCGGGCTGTGATGAAGGATTATGGTGGTGAGGCTAGCTAGCAAAAGAGGGTTATGGTATTTGGATCTAGTAGTACCTAAAGAAAGGGAGATCATGGCTCTCTACCGAGAAAGAAACCCTTGACAGAGCCCTGCAGAGGGTCAGGGCTGGGATGAGGAGGGAACACGCCCATCAATGAGGCTGAAACACCCTCGATACCTGGATGCAGAGAGATCCGACCTCAGAAGCATGAGGATTTCCAAGATAAATATGCTCAAAGCGAGAACAGCCATGAGAAGCACCTAGCCTCAATAAACCTCAGTGATATTTTTACTTGGTACAATCTGGCCATTGAGGGGTCTAGAAATGTTCACGTGATGGGCCACCTCTCCCTTAAAAATAGACTTGTTGATTCCGTGCATACCACACGGAGACAGGTAGGTTGCCTCTTAGAGCTGAAGCAGCCCAAGGTAGAATGGAGGCGAGTGTGTCTCTGAATCCTTTACAGCTTACAGTGTATGCTTATGTGCATGATGGGTGCCTCGTAAGACACCTTCCATGAAAACAGTGTATGGAATTTTCCATGTATATGAAATCATACCACCACTGATGGTATGATGTCAATTCATCATACTGTGGTATGACCATCATGGCAGGTGGGTTTTAATAGAGTATCCGACAGTTTAGGAAGCAAGGTCTGGCCATCTATTTCTAAAAATTAGCCAATGAGGAACTCCATGGACGATAGCAGAATATTGTGTGATAAGTGCTGGGGTAGGAGCTTGGTAAAGAAGCTGAGCCCCAGTGGCGTAGTGCTTGTGTGCGGGACTGTGGCCCACTGGGTTGGAGGTTCAAATCCAGCAGCAAGGCTGGGCCTCCTACTCCCACCATCAGAGGGCAGTGATGCCCCAAAACAAAAGAAGTTCCAGGGGAACGAGAAAGCCGCTTCATGAGCTAGATGGATACAATGCCTGCAGCAATGGGTTTAAACACAAGGGCCATCGTGAGGATTGCTCAGGTTTGGTAGAGTTTTGTTCTGTGTACATGGAGCTGTCATGGGTTGGAAATGATGAATCAAGGAGGAAGTTAGATGAGACTACACAGTAACAAGGAGGACACTACCAACAAGAAGGAGGTCGGGTGACACACCAATCCCAACAATGAATTCTAAATTTACCAACGATGGAAGAGATGGCACAGAATTGATCAACTTTTCATTCTGTTATACTTTGGTTTCCATGGGCCAGAGCCTACTCAATGGCTACTAACAGCAATGAAAATCCTAGAACTTTTTAAAACTTCTTAGAAGCCTCCTTACTCCGTGGCCTCCAAACTAGAGTAGACGTCTTGTTTCCCAATCAATCTGCTTCACTCCTGAAGTATCACAAAGACTTGGTACAAAGCAAGGTGGTGGTGCCTGTTCAAAAGTAATGTCTTGGGGTAAGTAGTTCAGTCTTTTTAGGTCTGGCAATGGAGCTGTCTCCTTTCCAGAAAATAAGATGGTGAACTGTGTTCAGATGGGAATTAGTATGCAGGAAAGAAATATTCCCATGAAAGGCGATGGCCCCTGAAGGAGTGCATTGAGTAATCAGCAACCCTGGGAAGATTCAAGTGGACTGAAAAGTTCCTGCTGGCCATTCACTTTGAAAGGTACCTTCATGTGCCATTGGTCTTCAATCCAAACATGCACAGAGACAACCTCTGTGTGGGAGACTAAAGCAATACTGCTCGTTGCATCTGCTTAATTCAACCAGGAGAAAAACGAATGCTTTCATAAATAGCTGGTTTGGGGGATGACATTTTATAATGGAATGAAAGATTGTGAAATGGTGGTAATTAAAACTTTTCATACTTTGTTGTTCTTGCTCTGTAAATTTGATATAGAAGGATACTATTTTAATTGCAAGACATGTTTAGCTCAATCAAATTCAAACGTAACTGAGGATCATCGGAAAATGAACAGTATCAGACTTCTCTGAAAGAACCCACATGGTTTCTAATGCCCACAAGCAATCTAGAAGGATGTGCTGCCCTACAGAGTAGGCACCAAGGAGGGTTGGTACTAAGCCAACAGGTTGGGCAGTTGCTATTACTGCCAGGAAGCTGGGTAGTTTTTGACATACAATGGAAGGTCACTTCCTTCAAAGACCGATAACCTGACTGCAGAGGTAAAACAAATAAGAAATGAATTGATGTATGAGTGAAATAGCTCTTCTGTGGAAATAATGCCACAGATCTGTGCATTGTTATTTCCCAAATAAATGGCCCAAGTAATACGTGTTTTAGTCAGCGAAGGGGGAAGATCATTATGGAGAAGCCTAAAGCAGCTGGAAGATGCCATGGGAGTTGTGTTTTGAAGATCGAGTAGAACTTGGGTAGACTTAGCAGGCTCCTGGGCATGACAGGTGGAAACACAAAGTCAGAGAGCTTAAAATGGACTGAGTTCTCCGTGACCATGGAAGCTGGTCAGGACTTGAACATCACCACTGACTCACTGCCTTCACAGCCACCTGCTCTATTTTTGCACAACATGAATCATCAGAAAGGGATTTTGTGTGGTCTTCAGGTGAAATTTAACCCCTCTCCCCTCCTTTAATCGCCAACTAATTTTTTTCTTTACAGAGAAAGTTGAATCCCTATTCCATACGCCAATCCTTTTGGTATTTGAAAAAGGCTATTTGAGGTCCCCAAAGTCTTTTTTTTTTCCTGTTTTTAAAAAATTCTTTCTCATTTGTCATCATTTCTAGACAATTTGCCATCCTAGTCACTTTTATTTATACATCTTTTATACCCTATTCATCCCTACAGCCCCAATTTAGCAACTCTCCTGTGCCTGCAGCCCAGAATGCAGACTTGTGGCCTACCTGGGAGTCATGATATAATGTCCCACGGCTGTTCCAACTTGTTTGCACCGTGACTATCTCCTTCTGAGAGGTATCTTCTTAATCAGATGGCATGGCATGCTTGTGATGCAATGCTGAACATTGTCCTGCACAGTAACTTGCTCGATCTTTTGCACAAACACTATTCATCCAGCAGTTATTATGTTTGGTCTCCAGGTGAGGTCCACCCCCCCACCCCCATCCCCCTCCTGTGAATGGATTTGGTGAAGCAAAGCCTAGGCCCTTGGTGGTAGAGGAGGGAGATGGAAGAGAGAGAAACTCTGGCCGTGTTTTCTGCGGGTGACTCCGTTTGATTCCAGAGCGAGGTGAGGATGACCTGGGGCTGTACATACTGTGATTTTGTGGCTTTGCTCACTCACCTCATGATGGTTTCCAGAGATGCCAAGAGTGACATGCAGTGGCCTGATTTTTCTTCTTTTCTGGCCTCAGCTCAACACTGAACTGAGTACTCCCAGCCAGCAAGGCAGTGCCATCACCACCCCTGTCCTTAATGTCATCTTGCAAGGGCTGTCTATATCCTCAGGCCCTGCTGAGACACCACACTACAGTCTTGCTGGTTGAGTTTCTGATTTTCATTACTCTTTGTAGTCTTGCTGGTTGAGTTTCTGATTTTCATTACTCTTTGTCTTCTGTGGCGCTTATGCTGGGGGAAAGATTCAGTGTCAGAAAGATAGATGGCCTGGGCCGGCAGGATCCATCCTTAACAGAGTGAGGCGCAGTCTCTTCTTTCTATTCACTTGTCTCCCCCTCTCTTACAATGACTTGAGCTCTCATAGTCTAACTCGGCTACATTTACTACAGAATTCTGAAAGGGAAATGCTGTCTCTACATTCTGGAAAGAAGAGTAGAGTGTAGCTTTTGGCTCTACTGAGAAAATGCGGCATTCATTCTAGACTTTTGACTCTGTGTTCTTTAAGAGTAGATGACATTCTTCTTCCGGAAGGCACCGACCCCATTCTGTTATTTCTCAGCTTTGTCGGTTGCCTTTTGAGACCTTATAGCACCTGTTTTAATTCCCTACCTTGCAGGTAGCACTTCCTGAGAGTTCTTCTGTTTATGCATAGCTTCTGATTTGCCATTAACCTTGTAAGAATAGGAACGTCTTCCTTGTTTAGGATCCCATTGAGCACCTGTTAGACATGCAGGGCAGGTCTGTGAGTGAATGTTCAATGAAGGAACCATCATTCCTGGTGGGAAACACATTCTTTCTCATCAGTTGCAACTGGGGTGGTTTTATGAGTCACGCTGGGTCTTTGTACAAAAATAAAAATGTCCAGAACAAGTACTACCTGAAAGGTGCCCTTTGGGTCACTGTACTGGTCCCTTACAGTTGTTTCGAGAGGCTGGTGCCTGTGGTCATCTGCTCATTCCCATTCCTGGAATGTTCCAGCGGGAAAAGCTGCTCAATACCTTCTAACTTCCCCGGGATTTTGAGCACTTCTCGCTTATTTATATGAGGTCTGAACAGGTTGCTCTGAATACTCTGCTTACCACATGACAGTCATTTTGCTCCCAGACGGTTCCTTTTATCTCGCTAAATGTTTCGAGCACACTGTTTTCTTTTGAGAGCTTGTTTTCTTCCTTTTGTTCCCTCCCTCCCCTCCTCCATCTCTTCTTCTTCTTCTTCTAAAGAGTGTTGAACAGCACTGTGTGCTAAGTGCTGGAGACATAAAGTTAAAGTAAGATTAAGAGCTTAACCCTCTGGATGCTAATTAGGCACTGCTGTACAGATAATGCCCCACCACCATCGTCCAACACATAAAAAAGGTGCTTCCGCGGAAGAGTCAAGTTTTAGTGCAACAAGTCCTTAGGGTGTAGTGAGAGTGAGTCAAAGACTCAGACAGAACTCTGTTGATGTGTCAGGTCTTCCGTTGTAAAATAGGGAGGATAACAGCATTTTCCTTACAAAACACTGGTGAAGATAGATGCAATATAATTTATGGAAAGCACTTAGGACAGGACCTTAATGAACTTGGCAGGGAGAATAAAAGGGGTGCTAATCTGCTGCCTGGAGGCCCTGGGAGCTTGGATGGAACCTTGGCACAGGGCATGGCATTGCTCATGAGGCAGAGGCTCACATTCACCTGTAAGTTGGCTAAAAGAAGATAGAGCTTGCTTACATTCATAAAGGGGGGAGGGAGGTAGAACGTTCAAGGTACGTATGTGTATGCCTATGATATTTTCTAAAGGAGACTTGGTGATTTGGTAGTTAAGTGACTGTCCTCTAACTGAAAAGCTGGAGACTTAAATCCACCAGTTGTTCTCAGGCCAAAAAGAGTTGGCCGTTTGTTCCTGTGAAGATTACTTCTAAGATATCTGTACAGGAGAGTTCTGCCTTGCATTGAGGTTGCTATGAATACTGGGAGGGTGGAGGAAGGATGGGGTAGAGAGGGAACCAATTGCAGGGATCTGCATATGGCCTCCTCTCTGGGGTATGGACAGCGGGGAAGTGAGTGAAGGGACACATTAGACAGTGTATGATATGAAAAAGTAATAAAGATTTGTAAATTATTAGGGGTTCCTGGGGGAGGGGAGGGAGGAAATATGGGGAGCTGGTACTGGAGGTCTAATGGAGGGAGGATGTTTTGAGAGTGATGATGGCAACAAGTGTGCAAATGTGCCCTGCGTACAATTGATGTATGGATGGATTGTGAGGGGAGTTGTATGAGCCCCCAATAAAAAAAAAAAGGAGAGGAAAAGAGGATCTTATACCAGAGGCTCAAGTAGAAAATATTTGGAAATGAATATGGCAATGTGTGTACAAATGTTCTGGATACAAATGATGTATTGAATGTTATAAGAGCTGTAAGAGCCCCCAATAAAATCACTGAAAAAAAATTGGCTCAACAACATACAACACCACCATGTATTCTGAACTAAAAAAAAAAAATTACCCCATGTGCATTTCTTTGGGAAGGGCGCACCAATTTGTATGTGGGCCAATGGAGCACACATTTCCTGCAAGAGGAAAGCCACTGTGAGAAGATAAGGTGTGCGTGAGGGAGGGCATATGATGGGACCTGCGAAGGCAAAGTGCCTGGAACCTGTCATTCCCTGTTCTAGTGATCACGACTGCCCCAGAGTGCTTTAGCCCGAGTCCTAAATCATTGGAGCCTATGTGAATGGAAGTATTCATGACAGTAAAAGAGTTGAAAAGATACTTAGGTAGACAAAGGAAGGCATTATAACGAAACGGGGAAAGACTTGAAGTGAGGGAAACAAAAAGAAAGGACATATCCAGTGTCTCTTAAGCTGAAAGAACTGAAGAAAAAAATTTCAGGCTCGAGTTGCACCATTGAAGAATTTTGTTGATGGATGCAGGAAGCATCAGAGGAAATGAATGTGATATACTGAGGCACTGAACCCCAAAGAATTGATTGACGTCCATTCACTTCAAGAGGCGGCATATACTCAAGAATTAATGGGGCTGAAGAAAACAGTCCAAGCTATACGGAAGGCATTAGCACAAAGCAGGGCTCCAGGAATGGATGAACTACCAACTGACATGTTTCCACAAACTGATGCCTTGGAAATCCTCACTAGCCTATGCCAAGAAGTTTGGGAGACAGCTACTAAGTCAACCAAATGGAAGCGATCCAATAAAGATGACCCAATAGAATGCAGAAATTATTGAACAATATCACATGCAAATAAAATTTTGGTTTGGGGCTAATTAAAGAAAAAAAATGCAGCAGTACATTAACAGGGTGTTGCCTGAAATTTAATCCAGATTTAGAAAAGGATGTTGAATGAAGGATATATGGCTGATCTCAGATGGATCTTGACTTAAAGCAGATAAAACCAGGAAGATCTTTAGTTGTGTTTTATGGACCATGCAGAGGAATTTGACAGTGTGGATCATAACAAACTATGAATAGCACAGAGAAGAATGAGAATTCCAGAACATGTCACTGTTCGTTGTACTTTGCAAAAGCCTGCACCAAGAAGCAGTTGTTTAAATGGAATGAAGGATTCTGCATGATTTAAAGTCAAGGAAAGATGCGTGTCAGGGTTATATAGCTTTGCCATACTTATTCAACCTATATACTGAGCAAATAATCTGAGAAACGACTATCTGAAGAAGATCATGGCATCAAGATTGTAGGAAGAATTCTGAGAAACTTTTTAGATACAGATGACACACTTTGCTTGCAGAAAGCCACGTGAAGCATTTCCTGCTAAAGATCAAAGACTATAACCTTCATTTTTAACTCATCACAATCCATACATTCATCCATTGTGTCAAGCACATCACTACAACATTCATTGTGGGTTGCAACTCAATATAAAGAAAACCAGATTCCTCACAACTGGTCCAATAGACAATGTCAGGAGAAGAGGAGAAAAGATTTAAGTTGCCAAGGCTCTCATTGTACTTGGATTCACAATATACAATGAGGGAAGTAGTAGCCCAGAGATCAAACAATGCAACGAATTGGGCAAATCTGCCACACAGGACCTCTTTAAAGTGTTCAAGAGCAACAAAGCCACTTTGAGGACTAACCTGTGCCTGAGACAAGCCATGGCATTTTCAGTTACCGCATAGATGTATGAAAGTTAGACAATGAATAAGAACATAGAAGAACTGATACACCTGAATTATGGTCTTGGTGAAGTCTGTTGAAAGTCCCACAGACTTCCAGAAGAACCAACCAATGTGTCTTGGAGGAAGTACAGCCAGAATGTTGATTAGAAGCGAGGATAATGAAACTTGATCTCCTAGACTTTGGACATATTATCAGGAGATGCTAACTCCCACAGAAGAACAATATGCTTGATAATGTAGAGGGTCATCAACAAAGAGGATGACCTTCAAGGATGGATTCTAAGAGATGGATTAACTGGTGACTACAGAAAAGAGCTCATACTTAACAACACTTGTGAAGAATGATTCAGGTCTGGGCAGCATTTCTCTGCATTGTACACAGGTCTCTATGAATTGGAGTCAGTGGAACCTAAATCCAACCACCACTCATTTCTAAGACTCTCCATGGGTTCCTGGGTGTCACTAGCAATTTGGCAAGAGGCTACTAACTGAAAAACTAGCTGTCAAGCCCATCAGAAGCCCCTCAACACAGACCTGGTGGTCTGCTTCCAAAAGGCACAGCTTTAAAAACTCATGGGGTACCCCATTTTGACAGGTGTGGTCACCAGGAGTTGGGACTGTTGATATGGTAACTAACAGCCACAAGACTTTCCATCAATGACATGAATGTTAAGCCATACGCCCTCTTGCCCTATCCTGAACTAGGATGAAAAGAAGATGTAATACCTCTGCATGTCATGGAACAACTGTTCATGGCAACATTGGAGGGTAGGTCTGGGTGCAGGGGGCCCACGGTCTGACCAAGAGCCATAGGTAAAGGATTGCAGTACACAGAGCATGGGGGTAGGGGGCGGCAGAGATAACCCATCCGAAGGGCTGAAGTCTCCTGGGAGGATTCACATATTTATGACTTTGAATGAGAAGCCTCAGCTTACCACCTGACTCCAGGACTTAGAATCTGACTTGACTTAAACCACTTCTGCAATTCTGTGAGGCATTTTCTGGATATAAATTTCTTTCTCTCTCTTCCTCCTAGCCACATCTCTTTCTGTTTCTATCTATATCTATCACTGGTTTGCTTCTCAAGAGAACTCAGCTTAAGACAAACCCGGTCCTGGCAGTGAATACTCTGAAATTACCTAAAGGAGAATTTAACAAAGGGACAATTTATGAAATGAGGGTAGGATATGAAGAAAATATCAAGTGAGAGTCCCTGAGGATTAGTGATAGCCGGGATGTGCTCTAGTCCTGAAGGGTCACAGATGGACAGTTGCTGGACCCTGTGTTGCTCTTCTTAGCTATCATTGAGTGGATGCCTGATTCACGGTGTGTTAGTCCGGGTAGACTAGAGAAACAAATTCATAGACACGCATATAGCTATAAGGGAAATGTTTATATACAAGAAGAACGGAGCATTGAGAAAGCATCTCAACCCAGTCCAGTTCATAGTCATAAGTCCAATATTATCCCATATGTCAGATACCGATTTATAAAGTCTCCTTCCAACTTACAAAGTCACAGGCCAGTGGGTGCAGAGTCCCTGCTCTGGTAGGAGTCCCCTCATGGCTCCTTGTTTCCAAGGCTCAGGGTCCATCAGCAGTGTCTATTGGTGATAGAAACATCTCAGCACTGACAGGGGTCTCTCTGTGGCTTTTCTGGCTTCAGAGATCTGGTTCCATCAGGGTAAGGCCATGTACCTTCTCCTCTGGCTCTTCTGGTTCCTCAAACACTGCCATCCTGTCTTGTCAGTGGAGCAACTCCTAACAACTGGGAAAAAATGGTCTCTCATCTCCACAAGGGAAATACTGTGAGACTTTCCAGAATTCTCAAGAGAAGCCATGCCCACAGAGAGGCCTCATTGGCCACTCAATGGCTATCTCCAGATTGACAGGCCTGTCTCCACTTCTACATCTCAATCATGAAATTGACATAGATACATGACTGCCATACACGTACTCAATAAAATGGAATGCTGCCCAGTCCAGTGGTGGGTCAAGTGGTTGAGATCCATTTTTCAAAAGAGTTTTGTATGGCTGCTAACCCCAAAAGTTAGTGGTTTGAATTCACCAGTCAACTCCAAAGGAGAAAGATGTGGAAGTCTGCTTCTGTAAAGACTACAGCTTTGGGAACTCTGGGGGGCAGCAGGTATTTTTGATTTGCTTTGATGCTAAAATGTATCATTGGCAGGTTTTCTTCAAGAGACCAGTAGACTTTCCTCTCTAGTCCATCCTAGTTTTGAAGCTTCGCAGAACCTTGTTCAGTGTCATAGCAACCTACAGGCCACCTCTGACTGATGGGTGGTTGCTGTGTCCGAGAAGCATTGCTCTGGAATAAAATCTGGTCCTGCCACACATATAGTGACCAGATTTTAACATTGGTAAAGCGGGACACCGTTGACCAGGGTGGAGGGGGGCAGGAGGTAGAGGGGGTATATTCCCTCCCCGTTCTCCCACCGTTCCCTAGCTTGTCATGCATTCTTTCCAAAAATCGGGACTTTTTTAAAACACCGCAGGACATGGGAAAAATTGTTTAAATCGGACTGTCCTGTCAAAAGAGGGACGTCTGATCACCTTACAACATGGAAGGCAAGCATTCTGCCACAAAACAACCAGGAAATCACACCAGGTCCTAGAGAGGGGAATTTTATGAAGAGGAACCATTGACATGAGCAGATAATGGAGCACAGTCAACCCACAGCAGCCTGATAGGGAGGGAGGGAGCTCTCAACCCACCTGCTGGTGGCCTGCCTGTGCCACCTATTGGCACATCAAGCAGAAGTCAAAGCTATTCCCCCATTGAATTAGTCCATGAGAGCCAGCCACTGACACCAGAAAGCACAGACAGTCCGTGCCCAATGACGGAAAGCCTTTTATCGGAATGTCAGGTTGTTGCTTGGTGGTCGTAACTAACCTTACATCCCACCTGTCTCATTTACCCAGTCATCCTCTCAACAAGTGCTTTCGAGCACCTCCATGTGCCGGGCACATTGGACGAGGTTTGGGTGTCCCCATTTTCCAATTGTGCAAAGCTGTTTCTGTAGATTGTCCTTCTATGCAGTGAAGCTCAGGGCATCTCCCCCAGCATCAGGAGGAAGCTGATTACCACTGCAAAATCCATAGGTCATGCCCTGACCCTCTGAGTCAGGTTCAGAAACCTGTGCTTTCACAGCTCTCAGGGGATGCCTCTGCAGGCTCACGTTGAGATGTGCTCCTTTGAAAGCTGTCATAGGCATGGAACATGAAGACGGACATACAGAGCTGTGAGTAATCCAGCCCCTCTACCCATCCTACCCAATCCACATATTTCCCTGAATGCTGGCCTATTTTCAAATAGGCCCATCAAATAAGGAAATTAGATTAGGAAATCTGTTTTCAAACAGTGTTTATCTGATCCCCTTCAGAGCCAAGGGGGGTCACTGGGCCAATCCACTCAGCCAAAGTAATATGTTTGCTTTTTTAATGTTTCATCTGAACATAAGACATCACTTTTTTTTTTTGGCATCACTGCCCTCTGGTGGTTGTGGGAGCTACCCAGCCTTGCTCCTGGAGAGCCGCTGCTGGGTTTGAACCACCAAGCCAGTGGACCACAGTCAACCACCACGCCACTGGGGCTCAGCCCCTCTAAGGTCTTAAAAGGACCCTGGGAAGCCTGGGCTGTCTCACTTTCTCAGCTCTTCAACGGTACTGGGTACGTGTGGACATGTGTCAATCACAATGATTCACTGTGCACACCATCTCTACCTGCAGCCTTTATCGATGCAACGTTTGCCTTATTTCAAAACATTCACACTGGCTTGTGGCCAGAGGTGCGATTTTTCCACTTCCTGTGCTGTTCTAGTGTAGCTCAGAGAGCGTGTCCATAAGTCCATAAGTTGCATTTCTGATTGCATCAAGTTTGTGTTTGCACCCGAGCACCCATGTAGATGTCAGGTTCTTACGCGTTTAAAAACGGAGAGTAGAATGATTCCGCAGACGAGCTCGGTGGCCTTCGAAGCCTGACGCTGCCTTCAGTGAACTTGGGCTCCAAACCCGGGCCAGAGGATCACCCATCTTGGCTGTGCTTGCATTTTCTTCGTCAAACAAAGATGCGGATCATTGTACTCTGTGTTGGCGGCAGAATTTCTGCATGAGAAGAGAGTGGGGCGGCAGCAATCTTCTTCTCGCGAGTGGGGAGCGGGCAAGAAACGTGTCTGCAAGGCCATTTTGGGAAACGAGCACCAGGTTTTGCGTCCTTGGCAGAGCCAAGATCATAAAAGTAGAAAGCTCTTCTGATGATGTTTCTGTTTACATACTGCAGATAATCCCCCCCCACCCCGCCCCGGTCAGTTTGTCATACTGTGGTGCTTTGGGCACTGCTAAAATCTTGGAAGCGATGCCATTGGCATTTGAGATGTCAGGGGAGTCACCCCTGGTGGACCCACCAACTGCCATCTAGCTGACTCTGGCTCATAGCCACCCTCCAGGCTAGAATAGAACAACCCCTTTGGGTTTTGAAGACTGGGCTTCTTAACAGGAGGAGATAGCCTCTTCCTTCTCCTGTACGGCAGCCGGTCTGTTCAGCAATTCAATCTGGAGCCCACTAAACCTTCATCACGGACAGATTTCAGCAAAGTTTCTAGATAAAAAATAGACTCGCTAGGGCTGAGCCCTGGTGGTGTAGTGGTTGTGCGCGGGACTGCGGCCCACTGGGACGGAGGTTCAATTCCAGCAGTGGGGCTGGGCCTCCTACTCCCACCACCGGAGAGCAGGGATGCCCCACCCCCCACCCCCCAAAAAAATAGACTCGCTAGAAGAAGCTGCCCTACCATCGACTTCTAGCAATTATCCAAGGAAGACCTCAGGGATCAGAACAGCACCTTGTCCAACATGATGGGAGGTAAGTCTCCTAAGTTCAAAGGTACTCAGTGAACAGGTGGCTGCAACAATCGATGGGACCCTCTCCTTTCTGGTGAGAAGGCACAGGACTGGCCAGTGTTTGGTCCTTCTGCTCTGTTAAGAGCTGACTCGATGGCAACGAGCAAGAACAGGGCAGAAAATGGAGAAATTGTTCATTCATTCTATCAAAGCTTGTTCATTCTTTTTTCACATGGGGCTGGTTTCTGGAGAGAGATTATAGGAGGAAAGAAGTACCGAACCTCTTGTCTCCTCCCCAGCTGCTTTCAAACACAGCTTGTAGGTGATCCTGGGACCATGTGAAGATAATAAATTTATGCAAGAACCAACCGAGTCAGTGTTCGAAGAGGAAAACAATTAAGCCGACAGCATTTAGAATCCCATCCAATTCTGTCAGGAAGGCATCGTGTCTTGCCCCAGCACTGCACCAGTGAGGGCAGTGTACTCTAGTTCTTGGGTACCATTGAATCAATGTCCTGTGGCCTGGTGACCCCACACGACAGAGTAGAACTCGTGATAGGTTTTTCTGCACTGCCAAGTTTGCCTGTCTTATAAAGTCAGTACCCAAACAATTGTTGTGTTAGTCCGGGTAGACTACAGAAACAAATTCATAGCTACTCATACGTGTATAGGAAAGAGATTTCTCTAAAGAGCAATTGTACATTAAGAAAACATCCCAGGCCAGTCCAGATCAAGTCCATCAGTCCAACATTAGCCATATGTCAACTCCTAGTCTATGCACTTCTCTTTAAATTCACACGGCCATGCAATAATGCCAAATGCAGGAAGATGACAGGCCAGGGGGTGGAAAGTCTTAGGAATCTAGTGGTGGTGAAAGCATTCAGCACTGTCAGTGGTCTCCACATGGCTCCTCCAAGTACCAGGGCTCTGGCTGCGTCAGCATAGCTCCATCAGACTCCTTGTCAGGACTGTCTCATAGGGGATGCATGTATGTCCTGCCTCCAGAGAGCTATGGTATTTGTTTTCATGGCTGCTCCCAATGAGGTCATCATGTTGTGACCCGACTGACAGGATAAACCCCATCCCCTGGTTCATAAATCTCAAAGTGACAGCAGATTATGTAACCACCACATTTGCCATTGAGTCAGTTCTGACTTACAGCAACCCTGGAGGAGAGAGTAGAACTTCTAGCTATTAAACAAAGACATGAAGGGCAGATAAATGGGAAAACCATTTTGAATTTACGCATGCACATAAAATAGACCTGAACAGCAGCATACTGGAGGCTTTTAGGTTCTTGGTCCACCCTTGTTCTTGCATCTTCTTGCGCCTGAGTTCTTGGATATAGACCTGGAGAGAAGTCGAGTTGACTGCAAAACAGATTTCAAGTTATCCTCCCAAACTCAGGAGTTCTCTTTAGGCTGCAGAATGAGTTCTGATTGACATCTTTTTCATCAGTGATAGCCTCAAGAAAAGAAGGAAGAGTATCTTTAGTCACACTTAGTCAGGGCTGTGCTCAGGCTGTCTGATTAATCCCACCAATACTTTGAAGTTGGTTGGTATTTTTAATCTCAATTTTGGATAAAAAAAAAAGCTGAGATGAATGACTTTGCGCTTGGTGTGTACCTAGCCCAGGAGTGTCCCAACTGAAGTCTGGAGGCCATCTCCTTTGGACCCCAAAGTCTCATAGCTCCAGTTCCTCACTGACCTCTCCACCTGACCTGGTCCCCGTGTCACTGGAACACCTGGTTTCTTCCAGGTCCCTGGTGGTGTTCTCCCTGAAGCAGCAGTATAAAGGTTCCTATTGACAGTCTTGGAGCTCATAGTCCTTATCATCATCATCATCATCACCATCGTGATCTCTCCTTAGCCGGTTGCCTTGAAGCTGATCCCAACTTTGTCGCCACTCTTAGTGTCTCAGATTTGAACTGTGCTGCCTAGAGTTTTCAAGGACTGGTTTTCTGGAAGCAGCTCATCAGGACTTTCTTTGAAGTCTCCCCTGGATTACTGTGAGCCTCTATCATCTTTTAGGTAGCAGCCAAACACCTTGATATCACATAACGAGTCCCCCTCCTCCTCCTCACCCGCTTCTTGTGAAATGGTTGACTTTTGTTGGGGATTTTGCAAGAACGGGCGGAAAGGTTATTTAGACCCAATTCTCTACCTACCCAAGAAACATCTACCTTCCCTGGGGGCAGGAGATGGCATGGCCCTCTTTCTGACCCATTGCATACCTTTTTGTTGCCTTTCTCATGGATGGTGGCTATAGGCTGAGGGCAAAACAAGCAAGCAAGCAAACAAACAAACAAATCAAAATAACAAAAGCAACCCATTGCCCTGGGGTTGGTCCCTTCTAATGGCCCGCTCCGTGTGACAGAGTGGAGCTGCTTCACAGGCGTGTTCTCTGTTGTAATCTCTCGGTGGACGCAGACTGCCAGACCTTTCCTTGAAGGTGCTGTCGGGTAGGTTCAAACCACCAAACTCGACGTTAATGGTTGCTGTTGCTGGCTCCCATCAGCACGGATCCTTGGGAATTTCCATGGTGAGGTCCTTAGCTATACACGGAAGGGGTGGGCCATTTGAATCAACCCAGAGGTTCTCTGAGAGAAAGGCATGGTGATCTGTTTCTGCCAACAATAGCCAAGAAAACAATATGTAGCGATTGGACCCAGGCGCCTAGGATCGCTATGAGTGAGGTTTAATCATGGAGGACAAATCATTTGCAAAAGTCAGAGGCCTCATATGAAAGGGAGGCGCAACATAATAGGGGTCAAAGGAGCAGCTAGCGATGCAGAAGTGAGAGGACGATCCCGTCCTTCTCTGGCTTCAGGGGCTGTGTCCAGCCATTTCAGTGAACAATAGAAAACAACAGCTTCAGGAGAGGAGCCTCGTCTTTCTTCTGAGGAGCAGCTGGCGGGTTTGAGTCGCCAACTTTGCTGTTAGCAGACCAACACTTAACCCACTACCCCCCTGGGACCCCTGGTTGCCAAGAGAACAGAAGTAAAACATGAAAGTGGCCATAAGCACTGAGGTCTCACTGCCTTCTTCCTTTGTATCTTTAAGACCCTTCAGAAAAATAACCTGGGGGTGGGGAACACCATGTAATGGGCAGTCGACCCAACATTATGGATTTATGAGTGTCTTATGATGAAAAAACAAAGCCACTGTAACAATGGTAGAAGTCTGTGATGTGGTGTATGATATGCTGCGCTTTGAGCTCTGACGCTGAAGAACTAAAGAGAGTAGCATGTTGCTAGAATGTGGTTTCGCTATACAGTTTGCAAGAGTTTTTCTGGGGCGGGCAGAGCACGGGGAGGGGGGTGGGAACCGCAAAGGTTCTGCACACTGTTGAGGCCCTTGGAATGGTAGGCGTCGGCCCTTCAGAAGGAGGGGGTGGGAGGTGCTTCCTGGGGCAGATGGGAAATTTGCATGGAAAGATTAACTTGTTGTTACGTAATTACAACGCAACACACAACGATTTCATGTTTGCCTTTAAGGTGTCAACGGGGTTGAAACGAGGTATGGAGGGAAAGGAGAACCCATCAGAAGCAGTTTGAATAAATGAGTAAAAATTGCAGGCTGTCCTTGCTGAGAATGAGGTCATAGAGAACATCCAGGAGATGGTTATGCTGTCCATGCTACTTGTGTGTTGGAACTCTGATGGCCTCGTGGGGATGCACTGGGTGCTAACAGCAAGACCCTTCAGGGACTCTGAGAGAACAAGGCCAGGCGTTCAGCTCCTCTAAAACATTACAGAGTTCCTGGGGCAATTCTTTCTGTCCTCTGGGGCTGCTATGCGTGTGAGCTGACTCAGTAGCAATGGGTTTGGAATTTGGGAGGGTTATTTTTTTGGAAGTACAGGTAGAGGCTGAAAGAGTACGGGGTGCCGATGGATCAGTCCCTGGGTGGTGCCGCCCTTTAAGCACTTGATTACTAACTCAAAAGGTGGGCCTTTTGAACATATCCAGGGGGCACCATGGCAGAAAACCCTGGGAACCTTCTGAAAAGCCATGCCATGAGAACACTATTAAAGCCAAGGCCTCCTGTGACACACACCAGGCCACACCAACATCCGAGTCCATTGGCTGGCAATGAGTTTAGGCTTCGGTTTTTTGAGCTTGAGAAAGGGTTTTGGAAGTTGAGTTCCTTACAGAGATACACCATTGAATGAGAAAGAGAAAGCCAATGAAACTCTACTCGGAGGATAATTACTGCATATTTATAGTATTATCTTCTTCTTAGCCCTTTTCCTCTACTTTTCCCCCTTTGTAGTATTATTCTAGAGGGCCCTTGAAAGATGGTACCTAGCAAACAATTTTTACTCGATGGCTTAAAAACACACACGTACCCATAATTAGATGCATCCCTGCTTTCTACACCTCCCAGACCTGAAATAAATGTAAGAGCTTCAACTTAGTTATACTCCAGAAGGTTGAAAATGATAAAGTATTAAGTTGAAGCCTTGCAAATTGTTGTTTTTGTAAGTCAGGGGCAGCCAATTATCGGCCATTTCACATGGACCGATCTAATGTATGAAGGGCTCCGTATAACATCTGCTACAAAATGTAATTAAATCGCCTTGATTTTCTGAGGAGAGTTATGGAGGAGGAAGCTTCATCTTGGAAGAAAACAAACGTCCTTCTGAGGTTCGTCCTCAGACCTCAAGCTTTTTGTTCATTTTCTTGTCAGGCAGGAGCCAGACAGGGTCAAGCGGCTAATGGGCTCGCTCACCCGGGATGTGTTAGATCTCGGTTCTGTTCACACCTTTGTTCCAAGAGATGATCATTTCGTGACTACCATGCCCAACTGTGTCCTTGTCAGGAATGCTTTTAGTCAAATGCACTAATGACTGTCTGTGAAATGCTGTGCTGGGGGGCACAGCATTCCTATCACGACCGAGCCAAAGCAGGCGGCCTGAGCACGAGACCGTTCGGAGACAGTAGACTGTGACCTTGAGTAAGAAGACCGAGTCTTTGGTCCCGGCTTAGTGTGACTCTGCCTTGAACACAGGCAGCGGCGTCTTCCCCAGGCCCTGAGAACCGAACTGCAGAGCTGGGTTCACATCAAGATGGACACATCATTTGCACGGACCCTTCTTTACATTGTCTTCCCTCTGAGAGTGATCTTTAGCCGGGTGCTGAGCACAGCATGGAGCAAATGCTTCTGCGTGTCAGTCACCGGCCCTGATGGAGGCAGGTGGCTTGTTCAGCTGTGCCCGGGGGGTTGTCCCTGCATGCCGAGATGCCCACGTTGTGGAATCCCATCGGGGATTAGTCCGTGGATCCAAAGACAGTTCCAGCTAGTTTGGACTCCTATGCACACCATGAAACCACAGCAAACCACCACTCCCACAGGACTGTACTCCAAACCAGGGAGGGACGACTGCAGTGATGCTGAGATGACATGCTGCTGATATGTCTTTGGGACCAGACAATGGAGAGTTAGCCTGCTTCAGGCAGATGCTAATCTGCTTTCCCTGACATTCCGAGGCTTTGCTGGGATTTTTATTAGGAGAGGAAAGTCCACAGCTGGAATGGAAAAAGCACAAGATTCATAGCACTTGTCCTCTGGGTTGTGCTTTTTTTTTTTTTTAAGTGGTTTGTTTTTTGGACATGAGAAGAGCTTAGGAGACTTGGGAAGGAGGCAGGAGATTCCGTGCATGGCCCTTGCTGTAACAGTGCACACATGTGACCATGCACGGTCCTTGCTGCGTCCCTGATATGGGTCAGGTAACATCTTGACCCATTTTACAAATAGGAAGACTGAGACTTAACGAGCATCTTAACTGACCTCAAAGATACAGTTTTATTGATCGTGACTTCCAGGGCTGGGTGGATAAGGATTGCTTGGAGTCTTGTCCCTTGTCCCAGCTGTGCAGAAGATCCCCAGGAAGAAAGACAGTCTAGCTCAAAAAGAAAGGGCTCTTAGGGCCATTTGGTTTGACACTTAACAGTAAGGAAGAAGGACTGAAATATTCCCTTATAAGCTTCTTTAAATTCCTCAGGCCTCTTCACCACTCTTTCTCTTGAGGCCTGAGAATTCAACACAATTTCTTAACTGCTTTTTTTGTGGCTTACAGTATGGGTCATGGTCATATAAGCATTGTGCTTGTAGGTAGGAAGTGGATCTAAGTAGACCATAGTCTGTTCCAGAAATCTCCAGCAGCAATTGTGAAAGCTGTAGTTCTTCTCAATTACTTGGCATCATGCATCATGTACCACTGAACAGACACTTCCTAGGTCCAGTCAGTGTCATGGAGCCGGTCCATCCATCCATCCATCCGCCCGGGTGTGTCAGTGTCAAACTGCTCAATGGGGTTGTGTGTTAGTCTGGGTTGACTAGAGAAACAAATTCATAGACTCTCGTATGTGTATAAGAAAGAGATTTGTATCAAAGAGTAATTGCATATTAAGAAAACATCCCAGCCCAGTCCAGATCAAGTCCTTAAGTTCAATATTAACCCATATATTTTGTATTAGTCCATAGATTCTTCTTTAGACTCATGGAACACATGCAGTCACACCAAGGGCAGGAAGATCACAGGCCAGTGGGTGGAAAGTCTTGTGGATCCAGTGGCAGCAGAAGCATCACAGTCCCGATGTGGATCTTACACATGGTTCCTCCAGCTCCAAGTCTCGGGCTGCCATCAGCACAGCTTCATGTGGTTTTTCATCAGGAATGTCTTGCAGGGAGGGAGGGCGTGTCCCACCTCCAGCAAGTTATTTTTCTCCTTAGCACCTCCAAATGAGGTCATCAAGCTGCGACCTGATTGGCAGGCTAAATTCCACCCTCAAACTCCTAAATCTCAGGTTGACAACAGATTATGTAACTACCCTAGGTTATAAATGACTGTCATGGTTCAGAAGCCTCTCTTCCACGCTGCCTCCACGTGGACTCAAACCCTTACCTTTGGGTTAGCAGCCAAGTGTGGGGTTCTAGCAAATTAGGGGCCTACAATAGGTATTATTTTGTCTCTTCATAGGTTTTCCCCCTCCAACTTTGCTGGATAATATGAAAGACTTTGCAAAATTGTGACTTTTAATGGGTGCATGATGTTCTTTTTTTTTTTTTTTTGTAACTGAACTATGGTCGCTTGGAGTCAGCGTTAGATACATTTGTTATTGACAGTCTCCTCATGGCAGTAACTTGGCGTTGAACATGTGTGCACCTGAGTTTCTGTGGTCATAGCCGATGATTGACTGAAGGTAGAAACTCCAGATATGAAATGTCTGGATCAAAAGCAGCTGTGAGGTCTTTCAGACCTCGGTCAATAGGGATAGATACGAAAGCTGGGCTCGCTCACGGGCTCATCAGTGCTGGGTGCTAATCTTTCAGAAAGGATTTGTGAACTGGCATTTGGGGCAAAGATGAGCCTCCTTCCCCTGCTTTGTTTTGTGTTGATCATTCATTGTGTGGAAATATCTCAATTTTGCTGACAACTTAAACCCTGTGACTTTCTGATCATGCTCTTTGTGAGATTTTTTGGAAGGGGGGGCGTATCAATTCATTTGTTCATTCTGTGGAAGAATTATTTTTATGCTTTTAAGGATATACTCTTTTTTCATTATCATTGCAAAGAAATTGCTAATTTGATGCTATGCAATGACCTGCAAAGGCTTTTACTTTTACCTCGTCAAATCTATCCATTTTTCCCTTTGCTATATATATTTTGTCCTTTAAAAATGATTAACTATGACTAGTACTGTGAGACGAACAAAGCACATCATTGCTGTTGTTTATAAATAACTCAAGCAATAGAATATATTTTCTTTTTCTTTTTAGAATATATTTTCTAGAACTAAATATGTCCCCTTTGACCTGCTCTTGTGGTTTTGTGAAGCTTGAGAGAACAGGGGTTTTCCTAAGACACTACTGAGGAAATCTTTCAGAAGCATTCTTCTTCAGCTCTTTTCCATGCTGGGCCCAACTTTTTCGATGTTCTTGAAGCATCAAGCATGCATTGTCTTATGTCATTTCCCACGGGACTCTGCACCCCTCCTTTGGAAAGGAGTTGAATCTGTGACTTTCTTTACGGAGACTTTGGATTTCTGTGAGTGTGTGCACATGTGGGCAGTCTTTCCTTGCCTGCTGGTCACATGCTACATCTGTCCCCCTTCTCTGTGGTAGTTAGGTGTGGCTGTGTCCCTAGTGATGACCAATGAGCAGCAGGTGAGCAGCAGAGATGGGCAGGACCCACTTCCTGCCTGGGTTCATAAACACCCTCTTATACATGGTTTTCTGTGCTATTTTCATTTCCTCTGTGGCTTTGGAAGCCACGTGGTAAAGACAGCGGAGCCATACGATGGAGCATTCTTGGCCCCCGAGGCTTATCACCCAGAGGAACAGTGGTTGTCGGTTAGGACCCTACTGTGGATGGAGTCCACGTGAGGGAGAGATGATACCCTCTTGTCTTCAGCCACAGAAATCTGGAAGGGCATCGGTTACAGCAACGAGTGTTGGCGTTAGGTTCTTGTGGTCAAGTTAGAACACAATTCCATTTGCAACACATGAGGACACCCTGTTGACCCAGTCGGAGTGGGTGGCAGCACAGAAAGTCCATTGATATGGGGTGGAGTCAAACTGGAGACAGCTGCCTGCCGAGCTCATAATAAATATTTTCCTATATCTCATAGTCATTTTATTTGTGACTTCAGAGAGGAGAATTACGCCTAGTGATTAGAAATCACAGGAAGGTATATTTTAGCTGGTCACACATCATTTTAAATGAAGAAAGTACTTCCTTGGGAGGAAGGAAATCCCCATTTACTAGAGAAGCCTGTGATTTCCTGTCACGGATGCCTCAGGTGGGAAGGGGGATTAGGGGAACATTGAGATCTTTTCAGATCCAACATTCAGCGAGCCGATGAACTACTGGGACACACTGCTGACGTGATCAGTTCCTCTGGGATTGCGTTCCAGAAGAGTCTCTCTGCTTTTGGAATTGCCGGGCTGGTGGAAACCACAACAAGGTGTGTGTGTGATGGCTTCTGTTGGATCGTTTTGATGCTGCTGGTTGTTCATCAAGGTCCTTTCCTTCTAGACCCCCTCTTCCGACTGCTTTTAGCTGCGGGTGTCAAGTCTGGAGAGCTATTGGCTTACATAATGGGAACTCCCCGGGGGTGAAATGCAGGGCAGGTTGATGCACAATTCAAAGATGCCATCAGAGGGTTTCCCATCTCTCCAGTGCCACCCACGGCATCCACTCTGCCCAGAGGCACTTCTTTTCCTCGTGGTTGGGTGTTAAATGGTACAGCAAGCTTCCTCACTCTCGATCTCGGGAATTGACGAGGCACAGGAAACAGTGAGGTCATGGTGCATGCTGCAGAGAGGTGGGACATTACGTGGAAGAATCAGGGAAATGAAATGTGAGGGAGTCTTAGAAATCAGGAAGAGGAGGCTAGAGGTGTGCACCCAGTAGTCCAGGGAAACTCTTCTTAGGCTCTGGTTGAGCAGAGACATGGCTTGATGAAAAGTGAGTTTAGGAAGCATAGCCCGATGTCATTGCATGGTGAATAGAGTGACCAGGACTTTAAAAGGGGGTTTTCTTTATGAAGGATTTCCATTGGTAGGTTTGATTGGTACTTACCAGCTTTTAAAAACCCAATTGGCATTAGAAAAAGAGGAGCAGATACCAAGGGCTCATACAGAAAGAAATGTTTAGGATATGTTGATGGCAGCCAATGTCCCAGTGTGCTTAATATTATTTTTTGGGGGGGGGCATCACTGCCTTCTGGTGGTTGTGGGAGCTATGCAGGTGCTTAATACTATTGAGTGATGGATTGTTATAAGTTTTGTAAGAGCCCCTGCCCCCAATAAAATGATTAATTTTTAAAGTAAGCTCTACAGGAGTCAGAATCGATTCAGTGGCAACGGGTTTGCTTTTTGGTTGATTGTGGTTATAAGTAAATTCATGGAGGTAAATTCATGGAGGTGATGAGGCAAGATAGCAGACACTCCCTTTCACCAGGCTCTAAGGTACTACTTTCTACAGATTTTCTAGATGACTGGAATTGTTTCAAAATCAAATGTTTTTAATGAAGCCCTAAAGGCAGGGGAGAACACACATGGGCTTTATAGTGGTGTTTAAAACCTGGTTGGATAGCACACTGGCTTTGAGACAAGATTGCCTGGGTTTCAATCCAGTTTCTGAATGAATTAGATAGCTCTCCATGTCTCAGCTTCTTAAAGTAGGCCTAGTGGGTTGTGAGCTTTGCTTTGCATTACTAAACGCGAGGTCAGTAGTTCAAGCCCACCAGCTGCTCCTTGGAACACAAATGAGACTTTCTGCTCCTGTAAAGATGTATGATCTGAGGAACCTAAAGGAGGTGGTTCCACTTTGTCTGATAAGGTAACTATGAGCAGTCCACTGGATAGCAGTTATTGGAGTAAGAGTTTCCTTATTCGGTGGAGTCCTCAGAGGATAATCACCTATTTTACAATGTTGAGAAAAGAACTAAGTCAGATCACTGTGGAAAGATCCTAGAACAGGGCCTGCCATCTGGTGAGTCATCAACCTATGTTCACTACTGTGCTCATTATTCCCGAAGCAGGTAAAATGCCTTGTCTGGAATGCAGCCCCTTAGTCCCTTAATAGCTCCAGCCTTTGGATGAACATCAAGAAGATACATTCCCACCCTCACCTGGCCTCACCCCTCATAGTGAGCTCCCACCTGCGTTCAGTGCATTACAGCTCAGCGCCGGTTTCTGTGACTGATGATAAAATATGGTCCCACAGACATGATGAGATTATGGGGACAGGGTTGTATGCTTTCCTAAGAGCTCTTAGGGAGGCGTTAGTTCCATCTTTGGTCCATTAGGCCTGGTTAGGAGAGACACATTACTCATTAGCGCCTGTGGACCAGATTGGGGCAGGCCCTAATCCTGGGTTTGGAATCCAGAATTGCTGATTGTAATTCTACGTTCAGAACAAGAATGGACTTTGGAAGTTTGGGTGTCCCAAAGTCTCCTTTTACAGATGAGGAAACTCTTGAAGTTGGAGACTAAGACACACAGAGAAGAAGGACTCCCCACTGGAGATATACTGCCACAGAGGTCGTGGAGTCTGGGCAGTGCTGAGGTCTCCGGAGAGAAGGAGGGAAATGTTTCAGGGGCAGAAGCACACACCTCTCAGGAGGCAGATGAAGAACTTACTGGACTCCAGATGGGGAGCTTGTGGTACCACAAACCCTATGTGGTGTGTGCCAGCCAGGGTCTGCCTTCTGTGTTGTGATCATTAGGTGTTGTCAAATCAGTTCTGATGCACAGTGAACCCAGGCACAACAGAAGGAAATACTTCCAGGTCCTGCACCCTCCTCACCAGGGTCTCTAACCTTGAGCCCACTGTTGGAACCACTGTGTCAACCATCTCATCGGGGATCTTTCTCTTTCTCGAGGTCCCTCTGCTTTACCCAGTGTGAGAACCAGCCTCTCACATACGATGGGTCCATAAGGACAGTTGTGTAATCGAAAGGAAAAAATGAAGGGACAGACAAAAGTTTTGGGGTGCTCACCTCCGCTAAGGCATCGGAAACAAAGTCTGAGCAAGGAGGTTCATGCATCAACTTATATAGTCTTGGGGTATGCAAGCCACAGTGAGCATATATGTAACAGGAAGGGGTTGAATTAGAGGCATGCTGTAACAGGAGGGGGGACGAGCTGGGGCTATACATGCAATAGGAAGGGGAGGCCCTGGAGGCATACATGTGACAGGAAGGTACATACACAACAAGATGGACATGCTGTCGAGTTACAATAGTAGCCTAACCTAAGTCATCCCTGAGTAGGCTTGACCTTGGGTGTCCGAGTTCTTCTCTAGGGGAACAATCTATGATCCTTCTCCAAAGGGAGTGGGTCATTCTTAGAGGGAGATGGTCTGACTGCAATTGATGACAGGCAAACTTTAGGACAATAGCATTCAAGCTTTTGACCTTCAAGAGTATAGTAACAACCATATGTTTGTAAGCACCGTAAAATTGGCATTATTATGGGGAATCATCATGGGGGATACCTTTACCTTAGGAGAATGTGAGTGGAATGCATCTCCAACTTACAAATGTGAAGGCTCCCTCCACAGAAGCCCTGGCCTCCCGGACTCCCCAACGTATGAATGTTGAGAGTTTGTCTGCTTATATCCTCTTCCCAGTTTATTTCCCACAAGCAGCCATGGTATCTTCTTCCAGCAACTGGTCTCTCCTCACAACATGTCCAAATTACGTAAGATAAAGTCCCATCATCCTTGCCTCCAAGAAGCACTCAGGCCATATTTCTTCCAAGAGAGACTTGGCAGCCATGGTGTTTTCAATAGTCTTCACCAGTATCACAATTCAGATGCATCAAGTTGTCTCCTTATTTAAAGTCCAACTTTCACACTCACATAAGGAGATAAAAAATACCAGGGACCCCAGGGACCCATCCTCTGGCATGGATTTTGCTTCTGATCATGCTCTGTTCCCACTTAATATTATCTGATGATGTTTCTATGTAAAACATAAGGTTTTCAGTGGTCACGTCCTCTAAGGTGGGTAGCCTATTCCTTCTTTATAGTCTGTTATAAGTCTGGATACTCTGCTGAAACCTATTCACATTGCTGGCATTTCAAATATCAGTAGCCTAGCTTCTAGCACGGCAGCAGCACTTAAATCACCACAGGAGGACAAACTGACAGATAGGTGAGGGCTGCGTTCCTGTAGCCCTCAGTTAGACATCCTTGCTTTTCTGGAAATATCTGTATAATGTATTGTACCCCCCCCCCGCCCCCATAGCCAAAGTACTGCCTACCTCGTAAAGTCCACCGGCAGCCTGCTAATGTGTCAGTCTGTGGTGGCTTCCCTTGATTTCTGATGGGGGGAGTTACGCCACTAACGGGGCCACTCCGCGTGGGCGGGGTTCAGTGGCGCCTCCAGAGAAAGTCGGACTAGAACGGATGGTCCGATGATCCACTTCACAACTGAATACGGCTCCATATGGCGCTGGAAGATGCGCAGCCCCCGGGTTGGAAGGCACTCAAAACGCAGAGTAGCCTCAACCAGAAACTGGCATACACCAAGGATCACAAGACTGGCACAGAACCAGGCAACCTGCCCTCTGGTCGCCCCGAGTCGGAGGAGCATCCCGGACGGCCTCTCACAAGCACTGCTTTCCAACAGGCTCTTGAGGCGGTGTTGGGCCCTTCGCCTTGGCCTCTGACTGATCGGCACGGAGCAAACGGCTGAGTCACATTCCTCAAGTTCGCTGGTCACTTTGTGTTCATTCCACCTCGGAGGAGACTCCGACTATTTTTGGTAAGAAAACAAATATTCCCCAGGCTGCCAGCAAGTATGCCGAGACAGAGGCAGACTCCTTATCCAACCACCAAGATGCAGAGGCCTAAAAATAGGGACTTGCTTTAATGTTTCATTTGGCATCAGGATGCTAAGTTCAGATCAAGCGCGGTCAGTATTTTAGACAGATTTCATTTGATTTCCTGAGTATTATGCGCCTTGGTTATGGAGGGCAACTTCTTGTTTATCTTCATCTCTGCTTGGCTTCAGATTAAGGCTTTGTGCATGAAAACATAACCCCACACTTTTCATTTCGCCAGCCACCCATCTGTTTGATAAATAGTTCCTCTCTTTTTCATAATGCACTGGATCATGCTAACATACTGCGTCTAAATAGAATGTCTGTATTTGAGTGCATTGTTCATTTTCTTGCTTGTTTAATTAGAATTTAGAATATGCCAGATCTAGAGCCATCTTAATAATTTCAGGAATCAAAATTGCTTTTACATATCTGGGTGGATCAATGAGAGTGTCTGTACTTATTTTGATGGCATGGGTTTTAATTTCTGCCATTTATCTCTAAGCTAGAGTAAACAAGAAGCTTTCCCTTATTTTATTTAGTTATTGTTGGGGGAAAGTGTTCGATTTTTATTAAAATATGGCTTGTTTAGAATCGAGCATGTTCCCAATTGATACACCGCAATATTCCAGTAAACTGTAAAATGAACTCCAGATAAAAATGCGTCTTGAAAATTAAAGCAAGGTATCCTTGTTACAGGATCAGGTGTGATGGTGTGAATTAGGTTATGAGTTTTCAGTCTTATAAAGTTGGTTCTTTCAGCCTTCTTCCCTGTGCAACTCTGTGTGGCGCAAGGGGGTAAACAGTGCACTGCCATTCAGAAGGTTGATGGTTCAAACCCATCAGTCATTCAGTCGGAGCAAGATGAGGCCATCTCCTCTTGTAAAAATGTAAACTTGCTGCCATCAGGTTGATGGTGACTCAGAGTGAGTCCATAGGACACCTGTGAGTTTCCGAGACTGTAACTCTGCAGCAAGAGAAAACTTTCCCTTGGCTGGTGGCTTTGAACTGCTGAACTGGCAGTTTATAGCCCAATGTGTAACCACTTCACCACTGGGGCTCCTTTGTCAAGAGTCACACCTTGGGAAACCCTGTTTGGCTATGAGTTGGCATCAACTTGATGGCAGTGGGTTTGGGAGTTTTACAGAGCATTTTTTTTTTTTTTTAGTTTCACCATTTTAGCATTATCTTAGTTTCCCAGAGAGGAGTTTTTTTTCTCCTCCTGTCTCTCTTTAATGTGTATACATGCATAAACTCTGTGTGTGTGTGTGTGTGTGTGTGTACCAAAGCTAAAGCCATAAGCCTTCAAGTTGGTTCCAACTCCTGGAGTCAGGCACATGTTTCCAGGGAGGACTGTGCTCCGTGGGGTCCTCTCGGCTGTTGTGTTAATCCAGGTAAACTAGAGGAACAAATTTCATAGACACGCATATAGATATAAAGAAGAGGTTTTTATACAAGAGGAACAGGACATTGAGCCCAGTCTAGTTCAAAGTCATAACCCATATTAACCCATATACCCGAAATCAATCTATAAAGTCTCCTTCTGAATCACAAAGTCACAGGTCAGTGGATGCAGAATCCTGGCACTGGTAGAGGTCTTCCCATGGCTCCTTGATTCCAGGGCTCAGGGTCCATGAACAGCAGAAGCAACTCATCACTGGCAGAGGTCTCCATGTGGGCGCCCCAGCTTCAGAGGTTTGGCTTCATCAGGGCAAAGCCATGTGGTCTTTCCACCGGCTCCTCCAGCTTCTCAGATGCTGTCATCTTGTCTTGTCCATGATTCATTGTCTCTGAGACTAACTCCCAACAACTGGGGAGACAGCATCTCATCTTCACAAGGGAATTATCTTGAGATTTCCCAGAAGTCTCAGGAGAAAGCCATGCCCACATATAGGCCTCATTGGTTACTCAATGGCTATCTCCAGATTAATAGGCTAGACTCCACCCCTACATTTCAATCATAAAATTAACATAAGCACATGACTGCTACAGCTGTCATCTGACAGAAACAGAAAACCCAGCCTTTCTTTCAAGGTGCCGCTAGATGAATTCCAACGGACAACATTTTAGTCAGTAGTTGTTTGTAGACCTTTTGCACCAACACGCACACATGCACATACATACATTACTCCGGGTTCTCCACAACAAAGCTTTTGCTGCATACCTCCAACACCATTTTAGCTGAAGGACAGTTGAAGGTTAAAGGACTCTGAGGGTTGCATTTCTAAGTGCCTCTTTCTACCAGCTGTATTTAGATAAAATCTCAGAGAAGCTGGTTGGAGTTCATTTATTTAAACATAGTCATTTGACCCATGTTCTAAAACACGGTCCCTTTTGATGCTTGGTGTGTAGCCAGTGTAAGATTGCCCTGTATTCTGGCAGGAGAAGGCGCGAGAACCAAGGCTTGCCATGGTGTTGGCCAAACTGAACCTCTCTGGGCGCTGAGCATGCTCATGGATGCCCCATTGATGTTTTATCCAGTGTAGCAGTTGGGAGTGATTGGGGTTTTGAGGATTTTAAAAATATGCTGTATTTCACCTTGTAGAGGAGTTTGGGGAAAGCCATGGTGGTGTAACGGTTACCCATTGGGCTGCTAAGCACAAGGTCAGCAGTTTGAGACTGCAAGTCTCTTTGCAGGAAAAAGAGGAGGCTTTCAACTCCCGGGAAGAGCTATAGTCTCAGAAACCCACAAATGCAGGTCTTCCCTGTCCCATCTCCCCTCAGGGATGCCATGAGTCAGAATCCATTTGATGGCCATGAATGGAGTGGAGTTGAGTAAAGCTTTCTGCAAAAGGTCTTGTAATTTCATTATCTACACTCTACAAATGTTCACATTTTGGTTTTGTTCCATCATTCTCTGTCTCTCCCTGTGTGTGTGTGTGTGTGTATCAGAACACTTTGGCTGCAAGGGAGAGAGACCATTAGTTTTAAATGCTTGAGTGAGTATGTAATTCTTAAGATTAGGGACACCCAGGGCTCAGTGGAAAATATATGTCTAGAAAAGAATGATGGCAACATATGTACAAATGTGCTTGATACCATTGATATATGGATTTTTACAAGACTCATTGGGGCCCTCAATAAGATGTTTTTAAAAAAGATTAGGGACATCCATTCTCTTTCACAATCATAAGACTATGAATTAATTAGGAAATTTGACATGAACACAATAATGATCTAATCCCTTGCATAGGCATGCATTTTTATTAGTTTTTCTAACAACCTTCATAGCTATTTTTATCATCAATTATGCTTTTAAAAGACATTTTCTTTAAAGCTTTCTGTCTTGACTTGGTCATACCTCCTTCATGTTTTTTTGGGGGGGCACATTATCATGTTTAATGAAGCTGAGTCTTGCAAAGTTTAGGTTTCTAAAACACTGTTGGTGATTATCACAGAATAATTGCACCTTTTTTTTTTAATTGGGAAAAGAGGAGGATTGTCCCTCCCACAGGTCAGAATATTTTTCTCAGCTTAGAAAAAAGGAACAAGAAAAAAGAGTTGGGGGTGGGGAAGTGGAGAGGGAAAGAAGAACAGAGAGCGGGCAAGTGGTCAGTGCAAATGAGCATCTCATGAGAACACCTCTGGTTTGGGAGTGGCTTGGCCCACCTGACTAAGCACTTTCAAGTAAGCCTTTGCAACGGGTTCATCCTAGGTTGACCCCTGCTGAGAATTCACCTTCCCACCTCTGATCCCTGCTATCAGAATCTACATTTTAATCAGGACTTTGAACCTGAACCAGTTCAGTCATGGCCATTTGAAAGCTTAGAATGGGAGAAGGTCAATATTGGCCTCTATCTTAGAGTAGGGTGCCACTACCAATGTCTGACTTGGGTCAAATTCTGCTGATTTGCTTGCTGTGCGATGTGGATGCTGTCCTCATCTCTGTCAGCCACGAAAGAACTGATCTGAACTGGTCCCAAGATTTGCCTTTAATAACATGCCCCATAGGATTTGCCTGAAAACTGAAGCCAAGCTCACTTCCTTCTAGTTGACGCCAACTCATGGCAAGCCTACGGGACAGGGTAGAACTTCCTCTGCCAATTTCCAAGACTGTAACCCTCCGGGAAGTAGAAAACCTCGTCTTTCTCCCACCCGAAGATCTTGTTAAACATTTTTTTTAAGGGACCTTCAAAAACGTGGTTGAAACATGGAATGAACAAATAATTGAAAATACCCACAAACTTTTGAAGCCCTCTGAGAGATGCTGATTTAAATTCTGGTCATGCAAAGTCTTCACAGGTGGTCAATCTAGAATGGAGTAGTTCAAAGCCCACTTTTCAAGGAAGAAAATGTTCTGGTCTGAACAAATTATGATGAGCAAGACACAGACGCACTCCTGCTGCCCCTTTGTCTCCTTCTGCCACAGGCCCTACTGGGCCCCAGAATTCACTTCCCACAGTGCTTCCTTCTGTTAATTGCTTTGTCATTGTCTGCTCCCTTGACTAGGTTGTCAACTCTGTGAGGACAGAGCCATATCATACCTTTCACTATGATATGGATACTATTAGGAGTGCTTTTTCTGAAGGAAAGAGTAGAATGGGCTTATAACACCCACGAAACAAGGCCTAGTAGATAAGATTCATGCCTGAAGGAGTTTGGGAAGACTCTGTGTCTACGGTGGTTGGAGATGGTGGCATCTGAACAAGCAAGCTGGCAGACCTGATGGCGAGGGGACAGAAAGTGTAGTGACGGACAGAGAGAGTAGCCACATCTGTTTATAGGGAGAGGGAGCCAAGAGGCAGAATCAACTGCAGTGTAAGCCTGTGACTGCTTTTGGATCAAAAATAGTGTGCAGATCCTTTTTCAGTGGACGCTGTGTTAGTTAGAGAAACAAAATTCATAGACATTCATATTTTATAAGAAAGAGTTTTATATAAAGGTTAAGTCTACATTCAGAAAGCATCCCAACTCAGGTTAGTCCAAGTCCCTAAATCCAATGATAGCCCATATGTCCAACATAGATCTACAAAGTCCTCCTCAAGCCGAATCAGTGAGCATGTAAGCACCTCAGCACTGGCAGGGATCTCCAGAAGGCTTCCAGCACTCAGGGATGCATCAGGGTAAGCCCACATGGCTTTTCCTCAGGGATGTCTCACAGGAAGTGAGCCTTGGCAGTTGAAGCAGGGAACTGGCTAAGGCAGCTGCAAGAGCCCCAAAAGGCAATGCTCCCCCTTTTTCTCCCTGCCCTTCAGTTAATCCCACATGTGTTCATTGCCCAGGTTGGCACAATAGACCTCAACTGTCACAGACACTTAGTGAGGGAGAACATAAACTGACCTCCACTGATAACAACACTTTCCCTCTTCCTTTCTCTTTCAACCACATGTCACCTTCTCATTTGGCCATCTTCAAAGAAAATCCCACCTACACAACGTATAGCAACATGTGCGTGACACACCCCCAAACCAGAAACCCAATGCCATTCAGCGGATTCTGACTCCTACTAAGCTCTATAGCAGGCTTCTGGGACTGTAAAACGTTTTCAAGAATGGATAGCCTGTCTCTCTTCTATGGAGTGACTAGTGGATTTGAACCATGGACCTTGCAGTTAGAAGTCCAACACTCACCAGACAGTGCCACAAGGGCTCCTGTGAGAAACATCCAACTCACTACTATTGAGTCCATTCTGACTCTTAAGAATTCTTTAGGGCAGGCTAGAACCATCCCTGTGGTTTTCCAAGACTGTAACTCTCTACAGGAGTAGATAAGCTTCATCTTTCTCCCACAGAGTGGGTTCGAACTGCTGACCAAAAAAGGCAAAACAGGTTGACTAGAGCCTCACACAGGTCCTCATTCCATCATCCCGTAGTTCTGTGACATTGGACAAAGCACGTAACCACTCCACAGTGCCTTCCTCAGTAAAACGAGGATGCTTACAGTGCCTACCTCCTAGGGTGGCTGTGCAGGTCAAATACATTTATATAAGTAAGTCATACTCAATAGCATCGGATGCATAATCGATGTTATCCATTCCAGTGCTCTTACTTGGCGTTTCGAAGGGGAGGTGGTGAGGGCTTGCGTCCTTTCATGAGAAGCCCTGGGCTCTTCCTTCCAGCCTTGAGTCTCTCCCCTGAAGCTGCTGACTTACCCTCCCCTTTCCTTTCCCTTTGGACACACCCTTCCCCTGCTTGCCTCCCCTTCGCAGCTCATCTCCTGGCAGGACTCTCAGGTCTCAATTCGGAGTGTGCTTATCCCCACCTGCTCCTGGGTGCTGACTCCTTGACAGCCTTGGATGCACGGGTCTGAAACAGGGAGTTCCGTCTTGCACTTCTCTACATTCCTTTAGTTGATGTGCACTTTATGACTTGGTGTCTGACTGATCTTCCTCTTATGGCAGTGGTTCTCAACCTTCCTGATGCCACCACCCTCTCACCAAGTTCCTCATGTTGTGGTGAACCCCGACCGTGAAATTATTTTTGGTGCTCCCTCATAGCTGTACTTTTGCTACTGCTATGAATTGTCACATAAATATCTAATATGCAGGAGGTGTTTCCATTGTGACAAATTGAACATAATTAAAGTCTAGTGATTCATCACAAAGCCATATGTAATTATATCTTGTGAAATATTGATGTGTTTTCTGATGGTCTTAGGCGACCTCTGTGAAAAGGTCATTTGACCCCCATCTGGGTCTTGACACAAAGAGAGCCGCTGCCTTATGGTGACTCTGGGCATAAAGGGATCAGAAGGGAGTAACAGGAGTAAGACATCTCAGGCCTGGAGAGGTCAGAGTAGGGATGACTGAGAGGGGCCAGTACTCATTCCTTGGGCAGCAGAGAGTCACGGAAGACTTTTGACCTCCAGAGCAGACACACGCATTTACCAAATGATCATTCAGGCGAGATGATTACAAGACAAAGTGTAAGTCAGCTGCCATGCTGCACGACAATGATGGCAGTGTCCCACCTCTCCATCGTGGTGGTTGCATGCCATTGCGCTGCTTCTCACTGCCTAGTGACCTTTATGTGACAGAGCTGAGCTGGCCCATCCCATCAGGTTTTCTAGGCTATCATCTTTGTGGGAGCAGATTACCAGGTCTTTCTCCCATGGAGCTGCTCGGGGGGTGGGGGGGGAGAGATTCAAATAGTCAACCTTGAGGTTAACAACAAAACCCTTAACGATTGCAATACTAGCACCCTAAACCCTAAGCCTTTGCTATTGGATTAGTTGATTCAGATTCAGAGTGATCTTATGGGACAGTGTAGAACTGCAGTCTCAGAGTTTGGGTGACTGCAAATCTTCATGGGAAGCACCCATGAAGAGCTTCATCTCTTTACCTTGGAGCAGCTGGTGGCCTGGAACTGCTGGCCTTGAGGTTAGCAGCACCATCTCCTCACTGTGCCACTAGGACTCCTTACATCTAAGTTTTTTGACATGCCATAGAGAGACCCGCTGTCTGAGTTACCGCTCTTCCATCACCTTGAATCCAAAAGCCCACATATCTACAAGGGCAGTCCTTTAAGCAGTTCTTATTCCTAGACATCCTGGAGGTTTCTGATCAGTCAATTCCAAACAGCAAGATTTCCCTGGCTATTGATAAAGGGAAGATGATGGTTGCCTCAATCAATTTGTCTTACAAACCATTTTGTCCAAGGTTCCTTTGTGCCTTTGTCACTCTGGGTTGGCTTGAGGCCAGGTTCCTAATAGACATCCCCTGACACCCCCCCCCCCATTTATGTCAAGAAAACTTCCATGGGATAGTGGCAAGGTCACCCTTACTTCTGTGTCCTTACAAGTGACCATTAGTCCCAGTTGCTCTTCATCTAGGGACAGAAAGCTCTTCATCTGGCTGATATGTACTCAGATTGGAAAGGAACCCTCCAGATGTGACTATAGGATCATCCTGACAGCTTATTTTCACTGAGTGAGAAAGTTGGGGCTAGTTAGGCCACTGAAGGGTCCTTGTGGTAGTTACATAATCTGTTGTTGATTTGAGACTTCAGAGTAAAGGGGGAGAGTCTAGCCTGTCAATCAGGTTGCAGCTTGATGACCTCCTATGAAGGCACTAAGGAGATAAATGGCTCACTGGAGACAGGACTCACACACACTCCCTGGGAGACATTCTTGTTGATAAGACACATGGAGCTAAGCTAGCGCCCTGGAGTCGAAGGAGCTACATGGAGACTGGTATTGGACAATGGCTGTACATGTGTGGAAGAGAAAACTTTATATCAAAGAGCAATTGTACATGAAGAAAGAACCCCAGCCCAGTCTAATTCAAATTCATGTCTGATATTAGCCCATATGTCCAATACCAGTCTATAAATTCCTCTCCAGACACACGCTACACATGCAATGACACAGAGTGCAGGAAGATCACAGGTCAGTGGGTGGAAAGTCTTGTGGACTCAGTGGTGGTGGGAGTATCTCAGTGCTGGCAGGGATCTCTCAGACATGGACCTAACTTGGGGCACAGTGGTTACCCGTTGGGCTAGCCTCAAGGTCAGTGGTCCAAAAGCTCCAGCCACTGGGCGGGAGAAGCATAAGGCACTCTGCTCCAGCCAGGAGTGACCATCCTGAAAACCCGCAAGGGCAGTTCTACCCTGTCCTGCAGGGTCACCAAGAGTCAGGATGGATTAGATGGCAGGAGGCGGTGAGTTGAGTTTTATAGCTCAAAGACTGGATGGTCCCCCTGCCTGACATCACCTCCGATGGGCTCCTGCTCATGACAATGGTGACTGCATGTAAGAATAGCACTCACTGTGCTCTGTGTTCTACAGGATTATTAGCTGCTGATTTTTCAGTAAATTTCTAGGCCCCTTTCCCAAGGCACCTACAGCCTTTAGTTAACTGCACCCTCTGCCCTACCTGGGGGTCTCTTTTTCCCCTGGCATCCTAGTGCACCTAGAAAAACAATCAGTACTATCCACACTGAACTCTCCCATCACCCCCAAAGTCTCAGCCTGCATCCCTGTGGCATTGTCTCAGGCAGTCGGTGGCAAGCTTTTCTTCCTTCAGCCTCTTTGGACTTTGAGTCAGAGACAGAGCCCACCCAGCATCTGCTATGGACAAGTAAAGCCACACGGGTCACCAGAGAAGGGGGGCAGGGCCCAGGGGTCCTCACCTCAGAAGACATCTCTCCGGGAATGAGGATTGAAGTGTATGAAGTCAGTACAGCTGACTGCAACCTTGCCTGGTGCCCATAGCCAGGGAGACAGCAGGTACACAGAGCACATCCTACCCGCCAAGGGCCTTTGGAAGATGAGGTCGCAGGGAGAGGATGATGCTGGAATCAGGAAGAGCCGTTAGAGATTGGCAAAGGAGAGGGGGTTGGAAAGGCTAAGGGGAGCAAATGCAAGAAGTGAGTTGTTCAGGACTCAGTCTCCTGTGTGAGCACTCATTCATGTTCTGTGCCTTGAGCAAAGCCGAGGATGGTGAGACCCGTCTTTCTCCCAGACACACCCTGCTGCCCATTTCCACTTGCCCCCCTACCTTGTGTTTGATGGGGGTGTTAGGAACACTTTGATCTAACACTCCCTCAAAAGAACTTCCTCATTTGTCTTGCGACAACAGCAACAAGTCCTGGTAGCTGGCATAGAACTAGATCTTTGAACAAGATGGACCTTAAAGGAGTTTTCTCCTCTCTTGTTCTGTCAAGGCTTAACTGCAGTGTCCCAACTTTGGGCTCCAAGCTCTAAGGAGAACCAGATGCTCCGCATGGAACTGGGCCCTGGAACATTCTGAACAGGAAGATGACAGATGTTCCCAGGTCTTTATGACCTGAAAACGGGGCAGATGTCATCGTGGACATTTAACATGGGGAGGGACCAAGGGAGTTGACGTCAGAGAAGTTAAGTGACTTGTGTACCCAAACCAAACTCAACCCACTACCATTGAGTGACCTCTGACTCATAAGCACCATCTAGGACAGCCTCACCCTGCCTCTGTCACTCTTCACAGGAGCGGAAATTCTCCAGACCACCAGGACTCTGGGCAGGGATTTGCCTATGTTCCCTTAATTATGTACTTAAGACGTTTTCATGCATATCAGGCATTGGGAGAAATGTTAAAATAATGATGCGAAGAAAATGTCTTAAGAGATCACAGTCCCAGTCTGCTCCAGTCATGATGAGTGACAAGTGCAGGTGCCTTTTGAAACTCAGATTGCCTGAGACTCCCATTGAGGTACACGGAAGTACAAGGCCTAGACTCAGGCTTGTGCCTCTGGAGTGGTCCCTCCTCCCAGCTGTCCACGGAACCCAGCCATCCCTCTGACTCCTTCCATGTGCATCTGGTGTTTAATGGGCCTCAGTTTAAGATTAATGGCCCTGTCCCAGCTCTTTACTCTCCCCAGCTATCAGGGGGTGATCAATCCTCTGTATACTCACAGCAAGCATTCAACAGGCAGTTGTGTAGTGATAATTATTATTTATTATAACACCGATAGATCATGAGAGGGAAAGAAAAGAGCATTACAAGCTACATATATATCCTTTCATGGTACATGCTCACCTACACCCAGCTAGGTGGTCCATGTGGAGAGAGAGACAGGAGAGCGGCAGCCTGGATAGAGGCAGACTGGTACAAAGCAGGCTTGAGAGAGGCAGGCCCATGTGAGGCAGCTTCAAGCAAAATCAGGCTTCTCCCCTATCTTATATCCCATCACTATATACCCTCTGGAGTCAAACCAGGCCCCTAATTACAGGCAAGGACCTATGTCATAGGACAGGGCTGTCTTAAGGGCTATATGGTGATAAGGGGAATGGTCTTAGGGATGTCTACGTGATTATGTGAAGAGGCCAGACCTTAACCTGTGAAGGTAGATAAACATTTCTATCAGGCTAGGGGCTATTGACAATGACTCTTGAATCCCGCTCACAGACTTCCAGGGAAGCGAGTCAACATCCTAATGGCAGGGGAGTTAGCCCAAAGTTAGACAACACAAAGGCCTTAAGTAACTGGGACTTCCATAGCAAATGCTGGTAAATAGTCTGCCTAATATTTGGAGTACAATAATTGTGGGAAAGTTCTATCTTCATTCGACACCCAGCCCCAGGACAGTTCACTGACTAACACGCTATCCCTGGATTCATCTTCCTTCTGTCCATCTGTCCTTCTGTCCATCCCTGTCCCCAAAGCTGGACTCCTTTCTCTGAACCTGCAGCTACTGTCTGGCTTCTAGGTTTCCTGCACGAGATTTCTCTGTGCCTGAGGTTACTATTCCCCCCTCACCCTCCAAACACTTACACCCCACATACGTTCCTGCTAGCTCACCACTACAATCTGAACACTGTGGACACAGAACACTTCCCAAACCTTTCTGCATGGCACCAGTTGGACTAGGCCTGGACCTTGTTTTATGCTCAGATATGAACTCACCTTTCTCTTTCTCTCAAGACAAGACATCTTTCTTGAGTTCTCACAGTGGTTTGGTTTTTATAGACACTGGTTAGCATGCCCCCTCCCTGGTTTTTCAGCATGATTTCTGGAATTCTCACTACTGAAGATGAGTGGCTAGCTCTTTTCCCCCCAAACTTACCCCCCACAACAAGGGTGTAGCCTTCCCATCTCAATCTTCTGGATAATTCTTTTATAGGTCTCAGGCATGGGGAAGGCCTGGCCTGCGGGGTGCATAAAGCTCATGACATCATTGATCCCAGATGACATCACATGCCTCACCAAAGAGAGGTTCTGACTCATAGCAATTCTATAGGACCTGGTAGAACTGTCCCTGTGAGTTTTGGAGCCTGTAAGTCTTTATGGGCGGAAAAAGCTTCATCTCTCTCCTGCAGGAGGGCTGGTGGGTTTGAACTGCTGTTCCTGAGATTAGCAGTACAAGGAGTAACCACTATATCACCAGGACCCCTAGGCGTCACCTTAGGAGTGAGTTCATCAAATGTTTGACCAGTCTGACCCTCAAGTGATGTCCTAAATATCCAATGGCCCTTGGCCAAAGTGAAAAAGGATGGTTCTTCAGTCCTGGGTGAGATGTCTCACTATGCATTGTTTACATTATTGAGATTATGCCAACTCTGTTCACAGCTCAACTCTAGGAGATTCCGTTTATATATTTTTCCTGCACAACATGTTCATTTCCCTGATGTTCATCACCATCTTATTTGTTTCATATGCTATGGACTTTGCTTTTGTTAAATCATAAATTCTGCTTGAGTTGTGCAAACCTTATTTCAAACACCTGGTGTGTTAGTCCGGGTAGAGTAGAGAAGCAAATTCATAGACACTCTTATGTAAATAAGTAAGAGATTTATATATAAGAGGAATTGAATATTGAGAAAATGTTCCAGTCCAGTCCAGATCAAGTCCATAAGTCTGATAATAGCCAATATGTCCAATATCAATCTATAAAGTTCTCTTCAGACTCACAAAATACATGCCATGATTCTGAATGCAGGAGGATCACAGGCCAGTGGGTAGAAAGTCTTGTGGATCCAGTGGCGTTGTAAGCATTTCAGTGCTGGCAGGGATCATTACATGGCTTCTCCCACTTCAGAGGTCTGGTTGCATCAGGGTAGATCCATGTGCCTTCTCCGTCCTCGCTTCCCTCCCAACCCTCAATACTTTATAAATTATTTTTTGTCATATCTTTGTCATATCTCCCTTCGCCCACTCCTCCGATGTCTTATTCTTACTCTTAATGTTGGATGAGAGGAACACTGGTGGTGTAGTGGGCTATGTGCTGGGTTTCTAACATCAAGGTTAGACGTTGAAAACTACCAGTCTCTCTCTCTGAGACTTGCAGTTTTGGAAACCCATGGGGCAGTCTCACACTATCCTATAGGGCTGCTATGAATATTGAGCAGTTGAATATTAAGAAAACATCCCAGTCCGGTCCAGATCAAGGCCATAAGTCCAATAATAGCCTATCTGTCCAATACCAATGCATAAAGATCATATTGACAGGCTAAACTCCACCCCATTCATTCTTAATAGTCCCAAGTTGACAAAGGGGTTAAATAGAGGTTAAATTGAGGGTCAGCAAAAAAGAGGAAGACCCTTGACACCATGAACAGACACAATGAACAATGGGCTCCAATGTGATACACACAATTATGCAGATAGTTCAGAACCAGAGTCTTTGGCTTTGTCACACACAGGAACCCTGTTGGTCAGAACCAACAACCTCATCAACACCTAATAATATGGCAACATTCGAGTAGTGCTGATGAATAGGCAAGGGGTCTTGGGAGTCTGACTGCTTCTTCAGTAGACTCTCAAGTAAAATTCTGCTTTTAGTCCAAACATCAACTCTTACTTCCTAAAGTACTTTGTGCTGCCCATTCCTGAGCCATCTGGGCCTTGTGCAGTGTAAATCTGGGTGCTTCTCAGATTTTTCCTTGACTCGCTGCACAGGCAGTATCTCAGGCCTGTTGAGTCAGTCCCCCTTCGCTCACCTGCTTTCTGGTTTCCCCAGCCCTGTTGCTGTCGTCTTTCTATGCCTCTCATTAAATCTCCTTTCTGGTATTTTAGTAAGGTGCAGGGCAAAAGCAAGGCTAAATGCTTGCTATCAATCCATCGTTGTTCCCACCTGACTCCTCCTGGACACCTTGACAATCAGCCTCTTTTCCTTCCTTAGCTACTCGGGCTTTAATGATGAGTTGCTCAGAGCCTCTTGTGTTGCCCAGAGAGCACCAAGCGGAGGAACTTTGATGAAGGCTTGATGAGCTGCTGATTCACCTTTCTGTCTGCATGATCCGTGGAGCACAACGCCCGCTGCAGAACCAGCCCCCTGACTCAGTGTTGTATCCATAAACACAAATAAACAATAGGCAGCCATCTGCCTTTTCAGAATTTGAATTGTATAAGTCAGTACTTTTTACCTGGACTTGAGGCATAAGAATCCTTTTGAACAAACACACACGGGAAACTACTAGATGTATCTACCTGTTTGTCGTCAACCCTAATGAGGGTGGGTGGCTACTGAATAACTGGTAACTGAATAGCTCAGTTGAATGTTCCATCTATTGTGATTCAAATGTGGATTGAGCTTGCCATTGGAGTCTATTATCTGGTGCCTGGAAGGACGAGGGCAGGAGTGCTGCAGCAGTGATAACACTTCGATCATGAAGTTGCCTGATCCATGCTCTCTCCTATCGTGCTGGATAAACACCGCTAGGAGCTGTCTCTGGGGACATTCAGATTTCCAAACATAAATGGAAAGATTTTGTAGTGCAATCAAGACGGGTCTACAACTGTATTCCCAAACAGGGGAAGAGAGTAGAGTGTGATGTGTGGTAACATGGGCTGGGACATGAGAACTCTTGTGAGGGTGCTGGATTGGGATGTGTTTCCCTCGGTTGTCTAGAGGTTTGTTGGGAGTTGGGATGGACTTCCCAACACCTAACAACCACAACAATGGATACCTTGTTGCAAAATTGGGGTTCCGATCCTAATTCTTCTCTCCTTGTATGTGACCTTGAGTGATTCTCTTGATCTCTTGGATGAGAACACTCAGAGTTGTTGAGAAAATGAAAGGCGGCAATGAAAGCTCTTTGTTAGCATTCCGATCTAAGTGTCCATCTTTCTTGGGAAATAGTTATGACTATAACTCATTTAAATGTAGTGGGTATGCAGTAAGTAATGTGTTCTTCTGTGGATTCCATTGCTTAGAACATGTGACTCCTGAATAATTGAATGAGCTTGAAAATATGTTCCTCTAAAATACAATGAGCAGTAAATGCCTGATGGGTACTTGGCACATGCTAGACATTATTCTAAGAACTTTGTCCCTGCCAAACACTGCTGTAAGTATGCTGTGCATGTTCAGTTGTGCAACCCTGGGGAGAATTCTATGAAGTGGATTGTATTGCAGCTATTCTCACCATTTTAAAGGAACCCTGGTGTGTTAGTTAAATTAGAGTATCACCTTTGCAGAGCTGTGTTTCTCAGTGGTTTGACAGTTAAGATGTAATCTGGTACTTGTTTAATGATGTAGTCTTCCCTTATGATGAGAAAGACTCTAATGTGATAGTGATAGGATCTTTCATGAACAGTCCAACAATGGGATGGATGTTTCCTTGGGGATGGGGCCAGAACCCCATAGATATGAACGCTCTGGCAAAGTTCCCTGGCATTTTGTTCAATTTGCATCTTCTACCTACTGCCTGCACTGTAGATGCTGAGGAATGCCCTCCATGTATGCTTTACATTCAGTAAAGCTATTCCTTTCTAGGCTTTTCTTCCTCTAAGGGTCAGTTGAAAGTTGATGGTTTCCAGAGTTCTCTCCCAGGCTCTACTCCCACTTGACACTTATCAACATGGTTAAGTTTCGAAGACCAGACCATTATGTGAAAATGGACATTATATCAAAATGGTGGAGGACCACATCTTATTACAAAATGAAGGATGACAGCATCACTAACTAACAGCCAAATGACATCATTGTAAAACTGCTAACCTAGAGTCCCCAATAAAATGATTTATTTTTTAAAAAAGGAGGGGGAAAGAGCAGCTTTTACCAAGGACTCAAGAAGAAAATATTTGAAAATGAATGTGGCAACATGTGTACAAATATGCTTGATATAGTTGATGTATTGAATGTTATAAGATCTGTAAGAGTCCCCAATAAAATCATTGAAAAAAAAACTCTGCTAACCTACTGAGAAGCATGGTTCATTCAAAGGATGATGTCTGGACTAACAGAGAACATCATGAACCTCCTTGGTCTTCATATGATAAATTTGTTAAAAACAACATCATCTGTTTGGGATACACTGTTGGGAATGAATGGCTACATAACAATGTCACACGCTTTTTTGCTAACCCAAACGTGTCCACCTCGCTGTATTCCTCATTACTTACCGCAGCTTCCTTCCCTTTGAGGCAGGCTCTCTGGCCACTAAGATGAATCGTGCGGCCAATGGCAACTCCAGCTGTGAAAGGGAATTGGTGCTGTAAATGAGACCTCCTCGTATTCTCTACAGAAGCCTGGTGGTACAATGAGTAAATAAGTGCTCAGAGGCTAACTGAAACGTCAGTTGTCTGTGCCCAGCAGCAGTCTCAGGGAAAAACAGGCCTGGTAATCCACTCCCCTCAAAACTGCAGCCTGAGCAGCCTTATGGAGCAGTTCTGCTTGGCCCTGTAAGGTCGCCATGAGTCGGAATCAGCTTGATGGCATCCATTCTCTTCGCAGTTTCTCTCCGTTGTCCTGTGTGGCACTAGCCATGGTTTGTAATGATAAGCTTATGTGAACGACTTCATATCTGCCTACTTAGAATCTGCCCGTTCTCTCCTTCCACTCCTTCCCCTTCACGTATCACCTTATACCACTTGTAAGGCTCAGGAGGGCAGAACTGTGTTGGGAGGCTGTTCATTTTGAGTGCCTTACCTCTTCCTGTATATGGATGATCTTCCTACCATCGCCTTCAAGACCAGAGCCCGATCTTCAATCCCAGAAGACATATCCAGCCTTTATAAACAATCCCTTCTTTAAATGGTTTTATTGGCATATAATTCACAGATCATGCAATTCAACAGTTCAGTCATATTAAGGAGACTTGTGCAATCATGGCCACAAGCAATTTTGGAACACGTTCTTTTCTCTCCTACTCAATGCTCCCATTGTGTCCTAACCTCCCCTGCCATGCTCCAAGGTAATTCTTAATCCAGGTACTGCTTCTATAGATTTACCTAATGTGGATTTCATTTTACAGAACACTATACCAAACGAAATCAAGAAATTATAATACCCTACAGCAGTGACAAAATAAAACAGAAAAATCTCAATAGAACATAAAGTAGAAAATACTGAAAACCTAAACAGCTTTAAAACGAGTCAAAGGGGAAATCAAATGATAAGATTTCACACCGTAACCTAACTACATCTGCTATAATCTATTTTACAAAGCTCTCTCTCAGATAGCAAGACTATCCATATTCCTGGATTATGGTCAGAAGGGATTGGCTGGACTCTAATCCATATGTGGTTCCTGCAAATGGATTAGTTCTGATGCGAATAAAGGAAGAAAAAATAAAAGAAAGAAAAAGGAAAAACAAACAAAAAATTCCAATTTTTTTTGCCATTTGTTGTTTGTGTTAGTCTGGGTTGACTAGAGACACAAGTTCATGGACACTGATATGTGTATAAGAAAGAGGTTTATATACAAGAGCAGTAGAAGGTTGAGAAAACATTCCAATCCAGTCTAGATTAAGTCCATAAGTCCAATATTAGCCCATATGTCTGACCCTAATCTATAAAGCTCTCTCCCCACTCATGAAACACATGCAATGATGTTGAATGCAGGAAGATTACAGGCCAGTGCATGGGAAGTCTTGTGAATCCAGTGGACTGTAAGCATCTCGACACTGGCAGGAGTCTTTCCAGCTCCAGGGTTCTGGCTGTATCATGGTAGATCCATGTGGCCTCTCCTCAGGGATGTCTCACAGGGAGCCAGCCTTGTTAGTAGAGTCTCCAAGGAAGTGAGCCGAGAGAAAGATTGCTTGTCTCCTGCCTCCAGGGAGAAAATGCCGAAGTTCCCAGATTATGTAACTACCACAGGCAAACACCTTAGACAAAAAGAAATACACCTTTTTTTTTCCCTCACTTGAAATTGTTCGTCCTATGTTTGTGATATCTGGTGTCAATTTGAGGTTTTGAGGGGATTAAGAGTGAAGGGGTGGAGTCTAGCCTGCTAATTGGTTTACAGCCAATGAGGCCTCTGTGTGGGCATGGCCTTCCCTGAGAATTCTGGGAACTTCTGACTGTCGTGATTCCAATTCTACCTTACAAATCTGAAAAATAAAAATTAAAAATTAAAAAAAATCTGGCTAGACCAGAGGATGTACACTGGTATAAATAGGAACTGAAAATATGGGGAATCCAGGACAGATGATCCCTTCAGTACCAGTGGGGAGAGTGATCATACCAGGAGGATGGAGGGAAGTTGGACTAGAAAGGGGGAACTGATGACAAGGATCTACATATAACCTCCTCAATGAGGTACAGACAACAGGGAAGTGGGTGAAGGGAAACATTGGACAGTGTATGATATGGCAAAATAATAATAATTTATAAATTATCAATGTTCATTGGGGAGGGGGAGTGAGGAGGAAGGGGAAAAATGAGGAGCTAATACCAAGGGCTTAAGCAGGAAGCAAATGTTTTGAGAATGATGATGGCAACAAAGTACAAATGTGCTTGGCATACAATGGATGGATGTATGGATTGTGAGAAGTTGTATGAGGCCCCAATAAAATGATCTTTTAAAAAATAATAAATCTCCAGGTTTATTGCAAAAAAGAATTGATATCCAGCACTATTATTATAGAAATTGGTGAAGTTAAGCCTGAGATGTTGTTTTCATTCAATGTCCCTTGTCAATCTGTCATCCCTACACCTTGTTAAGGTGCTTTACACATGACAAGTGTGTGCCACAAAGCACCCATGATCAGCTGTTGTCTGTTATATTAATTGAAAGGATGCATGGATGTCATTTTTTGAATCTGGCTCATAGGTTTATGTTGTTAAGTAGCTATCACAGTTATCACAAATAGTAATTTACCTAGGTAGTGACTGAGTGATCAATTAGATTCCTGACAAAAGTGAAACAGATTGCTTTTGAGGTTTTATATGTATTACTACCTAGCTTAGAGGTAGAACATGTATTCAGTAGAATTTCTCATATATATATATTACATTATCTTTTAAAAAATCATTTTGTGGGAGACTCTTATAGCTCTCATTACAATCCATACATTCATCCATTATTCAAACACATTTGTACATATGTTGCCATCATCATTTTCAAAACATTTTCTTTCTCCTTGAGCCCTTGGTATCAGCTCAATTTCTTCCCTCAACCACCTTCCCTCTCTCAAGATAATTTGTAATTTGTAATTTTTTTCATGGCTTACACCAACCACTGTTTCCCCTAACCCATTTTTTTGTTGCACATCCCTCCGGGAGGGGGTACATCATTGTGATCAGTAGTGCCTTTCTCCCCCCACCTTCCTCTTAACCTCCTGGTGTCGATACTCTCATTATTGGTCCATGTGCTGTAAGCTCTGGTCTAGCAGGATTTGTAAGGTAGAATTGGGGTCATGTCGTGTGGGTTTGGGGGTGGGGGTGGAGGGGGGGGCATTAAAGAACTAGAAGAAAGTTGTACATTTCATTGGTCCTGACTGGCTCATCTTTTCCTTGTCACCCTTCTGTGAGGGGATGTCCAATTGTCTACAGACAGGCTGTGACACTCTGCCCTCCCTATCGAGATTGGTTTTAAATCCTAATTATTTTGCCATGTTCCTTGGTAGGAAGTTGGCGTATTAGGATTCTCTAGAGATATAAAACCTATCTCTGTCTCTATCTATAAATAGACGGCTATGACCTGATGCCTTCAAGTGGATTCCAATTCCTGGCAATGCTATAGGACAGGGTGTGACTGTTCCTGTGAGTGTCTGAGTTGGTCCCTCACAAAAGCGCCCTGGACTGCTCCAGTTGGATCCAATCAGAGTAGAAAGTCATCTTTCTCCCGAGGAACAGCGGTGGATGGTTTTGAACCACTAACCTTGTGAGCAACCACCCAATACCTAACGGCTATGTCACCAGGGCTCACATATCATATGTGTGTCACTGTCAGGTGCCATCTTACAGCAACCCCATGTACAGCTTAATACAGCACCACCCGGTCATGTACCATCCTCATGGTAGAGAATCTACTGGAGCCCATTGTTGTATCCACTGTGTCAATCCATCTTCTTGACCATCTTCATCTTTTTTCACTGCCCTTCTATTTGACCAAGCATGATGTCCCCTTCCAGGACCCGGTCTCTCCTAACCGCATGTCCAGAGTATGTGAGACTAAGTCTCACCATCCTTGACCCTAAGCAGCATTCTTCCAAGACAGATTTACTTTGCTGGTATTCGACAGTACGTTTGTGTGTCACACAAACAGCAACACCCAGAGAGACGGAGAGACAGACTTGGAGAGATAGAGACAGATTATTTATTTATTTATTTATTTATTTATTTTTAGGGAATCAACTCACATGCTCTGTGGAGTTAAGTTTGACATTTGTAGAGCAGGTAGCCGGCTAGAAACTCTGACAGGATTTCTCTGTGATAGCCTTAAGGCAGAATCCTTTCTCCTTTAGGAACTCCCCGGGGTTTGCTCTGAAGGCCTTCAACTGATTAGAGGATAATTTGTCTTATTTAGTATTAGGGCCTTGTAGGAGGGGGTTCAAAGAGTTCATGGACACGTGCTCGCTTCGGCAGCACATATACTAAAAAAAAAGAGTTCATGGACAAAGGGAATGTAAAGACAATGGAAGTTTCCACACACCTTCTTGACACGCGTTCACAAACATTAATCACACGTCTGAAAGATTTTCACTGCAGCATCTGGACTCGTGGTGAGCCAAAACAACTGGCACCAGAGCCCAGCCAAGGGGACACATGCAGGTGACCGCCGCTGTCGGTGTCGCCCCCTTCTCAGACATCCTGGATGGCAACTGAAAACGTGTTACAGTTGGAGTAGCAGGTTTTGTCAGCTCTAAGTCCACCCACGTTTGTTCTCCCCCTTAGGAGGGGGAGATTTAGATTGTTCTGTGTGGTTGTGACTTTAAATTAGGAACCGCTCTGTGTGGGGGTCTGTGTTTTCCCTTCAGCAGCTGACCAATTAGGTTTCAGGCAGTTTATCCAACATGTTGTGATACTTCAAAGTGAACTTTGTCCAAATCTAGAGCTTTCCGGGTCTAGCTTGTCTGTTGACTTAACAGCTGTGTTCATTGTGCCGTGTTTGCTCTCTGGATTTTCCAAACCAGCTGTGCCTGCTGCCGCCGCCGTGTGCCTAGGTTCACTGGGGGAAATAAAGGCTGTCACTCTCCAGGTTTTTGCAGATGCTGGGGCCCTTCCCAGATTCAAATCTCCAGTGCTGAAAAGGATTTTACTTTAACTGCTCGGGTTATCACTTACTGGAGACTGGTGAAGTCTTCTAACGTGGATCACCCTTTTTCTTCCATCGACATATCCTCTGATGGATGATTGGTTACCCCAAGCTAAGCCCAAGCCCCTGCCAATGTGTGGGTTCAATCTCACAGGAATCTTACAGGACAAAATAGAACTGCTCCAGCGGGTTTCTCAGGTTGTACTTCTTAAAAACAAATTTTCATCTCTATGAATTTATTTAATTCTAATCATTTTATTGGGGACTCATATAACTCTTATCCTAATTCCTACTTTGTCTACCAAGCACATTGGTACATTTGTTGCAGATCGCCACATTTCTCTCATGCAGAACTATGGGTAGGTGAAAACCATGAGTCTTTTGGTACCAGCCAGAGATGTTGACCACTGTGCTACCAAAGCTGCTGGCTGGTGGATTGTTTTAATTCTTAAATATCTCCACACAAGGGTTCATTTCACGCTTGTCTTGTCTCTGGAGTTCTCCTTTCTACCCAGTCAGACACCTTTTGCTACCTAAGGGAGCCACTTCTCCAGGGCTCTTGGCCTCAGTGATTAGTTTCCTAAAGATATCTATGATTCATTTTAACATGTCACATTGAGAACCTTCTTATAGCTACTCTTCCTCTTGAGGGTGCAAATGGAACAGAGTCTGCTGTGCTCGAGACGCGGCAAAGTCTTCAAAGAGGCACCATCTCAATCTTGAAAAAATAATATGTTAAGTGACTTAAAAGGAGCAATAAACACAGGCAAACTGGCAAACTACTAAAATGATCCTATTATACTCTCAGGGAGAATCTCGTCTCTCTTCTGTGAGGTGGTTGGGCCAACAGTTGCTGGATTTGAAATACCCTGACCCAGAAGCACATCTGTCTTGGAAGAAGTAGGTTCAGTCTGACCAGAGCTCTCCTTAGAGGCAAAGTTCATCTCAAAACTTCATCTCACGTACCGTGACCACACAGTCAGGAGAGCCCAGTCGCTGGAGAGGCAATAGTGCTTGGTAAAGTGAATGGGGCAGCAAAAATGGGGCAGGCTTTCAAAGAGATGGGTGGTCACCATGGCTGCAAGAATGAGTTCAAACATGGAACCATCGTGAGGGAGGAGCAGGGAGTGCAGAGGGTCTGTGTGGGTCAGAACCAACTCGATGGCACTGGAGAACAACAGGAGCGCATCAGAGGGGCCCTGGTGACACAGTAGGTTAGGCACCTGGCTGGACCCCAAATGGCTGGTGGTTTGAATGCACCAAGTTCTCCATGGGAGAGAGATGTGGCAATTTGCATCTACAAGATGATAGTCTTGGGAACCCCAAAGAACACTTCTACTTTGTCCTAAAGGGTCCCGCTGACTGGTCCTTATGCGCTGGAATGGACTTGATGGCCATGGGTTTGGGGATTTGGGTTTTGGTTCTTAGGATCATGTCAGTGGAGCTCAGGGTTGCAATAACAAAGGGCTTGGCTGCTGAACAATATATCCTTGGATCCGATCCACCAGCTGCCCCACAGGCAAGAAAACCTGACAACCTGCTCCTGTAAAGATGGCAGCCTACGTGTTAATGGACAAGGTAGAGGCTTGGACCAACAGCGCTGTGGGAGAGAGGTCCGTAGCGCGACCATTCACTTAGAAAATCCTAGGAAGGGGACCTGGCGTTGCAGTGGTGAAGTACGTGGTTGATAGGCTGACAGCCAGTGGTCTGAAGGTGCCAGCCTCTCTGTGGGACAACAATGTGGCACGCTCAAGGTTTTTAACCAAAAAACCAAAAAACCCTTGCTGCTGTGAAATCCTTTCTGACTCACAGTGACCCCCCAGGGCAAAGCAGACCTGCTCCAAAAGATTTCTGGGACTGTAAATCCCTGGGGAACAGGGAGCCTCTTCTTTTCCCCAAGGAGCAGCTGGCGGACTTGAACAATTGACCTTGAGCAGCCCACTAGCAGCCCTAGTCCACAGCGCTACCAGGAGTCCTTGGAAACCATCTGTCCCGTGGAGTTGCTATGAACTGGAATTAGCTGGACAGGCTCCCAGCAAAAGCTTCCTATCAGTCACTGCCTTTACTCGCTGCTCCTTCTCGGTAATTTCTCTGAATCTCAGCTTCAGCATAGGTGATAGCGCCTGCCCCAGGGCATTGTCATGAAGAGCAGATGGCATTATCAAATGAAAAGGCCCTCACCAAGGGCAGGCATTCCACACTATTAGTCCCTCTGCCAGATTGGTCCCTGTAATGGGACTGTGTGTTTTGTGTTTATGACGGCACTAAATTGAATGATTTCAAACCTCATTAATTAAATCAGAATTTGCAGCTGTTTGGACAGCGCTGGGCAGAAGTTTATTTTGCTACTAAGAAGAAAGGATTTGCTAAGCACATTTTTCTGTCAACTAGAACGGGGATAAGGGTAAATGCTGAGCTACTTGGAGCTTTTAGAAACTCTTATTTGCAAATAAAGCGAAATAATTAACTTAAAGCAATGATTCCCCAAGTCGATCAAAGGGTGTGGGCGGAGAACCTATTTAATGATGGTGGCCATTAGTTTGTAGGCCATTAGCTTCTGTTGACAGAAACTTTAAGGTGCCTCATAAAAACAAGCCTGTATATCAGGTATCTCATTAATTAAGATGACATTTTCTTTCACTGACAGTGCTACTAACTGCAAGGTGGGAGGTTCAAAAACACTAGCATCTCTTAGGGAGATATGGCTGTTTGCTTCTGTAAACATTTGAAGACTCAGATTTACCCCATGCCAGGGGGTAAATCTGTTGTACAAGACTTCTTTAAAGTATTGGAAAGCAAGGATGCTACTTTGAGGACCAAGGTGCACCTGACCCGAGCCATGGTATTTTCAGTCACCTCAAAGGCATGTGAAAGTTGGGCACCAAAGAAAGAAGACTGAAGAAGAACAGGTGCATGTGAATCATGGCACCGACCAAGAGTATTAAAGTATGATGGATTGCCAAAAGAACAAACAGATCCAGCCAGAACACTCTTTAGAAGTGAGGATGGTGAGATTTCATCTCATGTACTTTGGACATGTTGTCAAGAGAAGACCATTCCCTGGAAAAGGGCACCATGTTTGGTAAAGTAAGTGGGCAGGGGAAAAGAGGAAGATCCTAGAAGAAATGGATTAACATGGTGGCTGCCACAACGGAATCAAATGAAACGGTGACTGTGAGGGCAGTGTTTCCATCTGTTGGATATAGAGTTAGTGTGAGTTGGAACCAACTTGATGGTAGTGAGTGTGATTTGGTGTTGGTGTTATGCACCTACAATAAACCTTGCTTGCCAAAAGTGAGGAGGATTTGAAGGACTTCCTAATCAAAGGTTGCAGCCCTCCGTCTAGATTGCAACTGAGTGGAAAGGAAAGCAAAATCCTCGCCACTGAAAGAACAGACAGCATCCTGATAAATAAACAAAAGTTGAAGCTGTCAGGGGTTTCATTTTACGTCACTCCACAACCAATGCTTCTTGGAAATTAAAAATAAAAACAAAATGACAACCAGACTCACTGCCACTGAGTCTGTTCCAACTCACAGGGACCCTGGAGAAAAGAAGAGACCTTCTCTTGAGTATTTCTGAGACTATCAATTTATATAAGAGTAAGTAGTCTCGTCTTCCTCCCACTGAGTAGCTGGTGGTTTCAAACTACTGAGCTCATAGTTAACAGTCCAAGTCATAGCCCACTCCATCACCAGGGCTCTTTGGAAGGAACCATCAAAAAATCAAATGAGGTATTTGCATTGGGCACATCTGCTGTACCAGACCTCTTTAAAGTGTTGAAGAGCCCTGATGTCACTTTGGGAACTAAGTTGAGCCTGACCCAATCCATTGTCTTCTTCTTCTTCTTAGTAGTCGTAGGTCATTTTTGGGGGACTTTTACAACTTGTCTGCTATGTATGTGAAAAGTGGACAATGAATAAGGAAGAATGAGGAAAAACTTATGCATATGACTTATGGCTTATGCATATGAGTTATGGCTTATGCATATGACTTATGGCGTATGCATATGACTTATGGCTTATGCATATGACTTATGGCTTATGCATATGAGTTATGGAAAAGGATCTTGAAATAGCAAAGGTTGCCACAAGAACAAGCATATGTTGGAAGAAATACAGCAGAATTCCCCTTACAAGTGAGGATGGCAAGACTTTGGACATGTTATAAGAAGAGGCCCATTTCAGGAGGACATCATGCTTGGCGAAGTGAAAGGGTATTGACAAAGAGGAAGGCCCTCCATGAGAAGGATGGAGGCACAGTGGCTGCCACAATTTGCCCAAACATAACTAGAGTGGTGAGGATGGCACATGGTGGGGCAGTTGGATGCTGTGGAGGGGTCTGTTGTACCCCCTCAACAGTTCCTAGCAACAACAGATCAGCACTCAACTCTTTTTTTTTCACTGTCTTGAAACACACAGGGGCAGGTCTACCCTGTCTTTTTTTATTTAAATAATTTTACTGGGGGATCTGACAGCTATTACAGCATTCCATACATCATCTGTATCAAGCACATTTGTACACATGTTGCCACATTCATTTCCAAACATTTTCTACTTTAGCCCTTGCTATAAGCTCCTCTTAAAAAAAAAAGCTCCCCCCATTTTAAAAAAATCATCGTTTATTGGGTTCTCTTACCCCTCCCCTCATGATCCATACATACATCAATTGTATACAGATCTCATTTGAACACTTATTGCCATCATCACTCTCAAAACATCCTCCCTCCACTTAGGCCCTCAGTACCAGCTCCCCATATTTCCCTTCCCTCCCCCTCCTGCTCCCCTATGAACCTTTAATAATTTATAAATTGTTATCACTTTTTCATATTATATACTGTCCAATATATCCCTTCACTCACTTCCCTGTTGGCCATGCCCCAGAAGGAGGCCCTATGTAGATCCCTGAAATTGGTTTCCCCTTTCTACTCTACCATCCCTCCACCCTCTCAGTATCACCACTCCCATCACTTGTCCTGAGGGAATATCTATCCTAAATTCCCCATGTTTCTGACTCCAGTGTACATCCCCTGTTCTAGCCGGACTTGTCTGGTAGAACCGGGAGCATGATAGTAGGTGGTAGGGAGCATTTGAGAACTAGAGGAAAGATGCATATTTCATTCTTACCACACTGTACTTCAACTGCCAACACTCAACTTTGGCCACAACTTATAATTTTATTATAATCCCTTTATAATTGTATACCTTCAATTGCTTGCTGGATTGGTTCCAACAATCCACTTTCTTTTCTTTTTTGTTTTTTTTTTTTGGGGGGGGGGCATCACTGCCCTCCGGTGGTGGGAGTAGGAGGCCCATCCCCACTGCTGGAATTGAACCTCCGTCCCAGTGGGCCGCAGTCCCGCGCACAACCACTACGCCACCGGGGCTCAGCCCCACAATCCACTTTCTGATTATTACTTTCTGCATTTGCCAATTATCTGCAACATATGTATCCACTTTGATCCATTGATTTTATCATCTTTTGGATGCTTCCCATTACCTTCCTTTCCTCATTTTCCTTTATGGTTTGTTCTAGTAAGCTCTGCCTCTCACTCCTTTGCCTCACTGACTTTGCCCACAGTACCTGACAGTACTTCTAACCTTGATAAGGTCTGAGAGGGAATGAAGGGGCTGGAGAAAAACATCTACCCAGGATTATGGGTCTTGCTGAAAATTCATGGCTGCAAACCTCAAGTGGAAGTTGCCACTTGGAAGTCCTACTAAATTTTCTTAGTAAAACACTCACATTCTGGTAGTTAGCTATTTTATCCTTTCTCATCTTTCCTCAATTTTCAAACTAACTCTCATTCTCAACAGATGACCTATCTTACTGCTTTTAAGGATACAAAGGATGCAATCAAAAGATAAATTTAATAGACTGCTACCACCAACTCTATTTGTCTACCTGCCTTTGAACCCTTGTGTTCTTCTTTCTCTGTTGTTAACAGATGAATTGACCCTATTCTTAGCTAAAATGTTCTATGCCCGTGTGCCCTGCATACCATATTCTCTCTCTTCCTCTGAATTTGAATCCTACAATTTCCCCCTCTCAATCTCTCTTCATGATTGTTTCCCACTTCTCTGACTTGTTCCTATCACCTTTCAAACTTTGCATTTTTCATCTTTTAAGAATGTCTCCCGATCTTACTAGCTATCATCCATATCTCTGTTTCTTTTTGGTGACAAAAGTTTTTTCCAGACTCATGATCTCCACTTCCTCTCCTTCCATTTTATGTGGACCCATGGCATTCAGATTGTTCATCTTTACGACCTCAGCAAAAGTTTTGTCAAAGTCACCTCCATGTTGTCCATGCTAGTAGTTCTCATCCCATTGGACCTTCCAGTAGCAGTCGATACTATTAACCATTACCTTCTTGTTCTTTCTCTTCTTAACATTTTAACTATCTTCTGTTGGTGGTGTTAGGTGACACTGAGTTGGTTCTGACTCATAGTGATCGAATGGACAACAGAATGAAACACAGGACTGCTCCAGTGCCATCTTCACAATCATTCCTATGCCTGAAATCATGATTGAAACCACTGTGTCAGTCCATCTCCTTGTGGGCCTTCCTCTCCTCTGCTGCCCCTCTACTTTACCTACCATGATGTCTTTCTGAAGTCTTGCCATCCTTGCCTCTAAGAAGCACCCTGGCCCTACTTCTGCCAAGACAAATTGGTTTATCTTAGGAATGGTCGAGCCTCACTCACTGCCATCATGTTGATGCTGACTGAGAGTGACTCTATTGGGTGAGGTAGAACTGTTTTTTTGAGTGTCTGAAATTGTAACTTTTTAGGGGGAGTAGAAAGTCCTTTCATCCTTGGTGCAACTGGTGGTTTTTGACCTGCTGATCTTTCGGATCACAGCTTAATTCATAACCATGATATTACCAGGGCTTCTCTTTAGCAGTTCAGGTACTTCTGATATTTTTCTCCAGTTCCTCACTGAAATGCACCACTTCTTCCTTGACCTTCTTTATTCCACGTCTAGCTTTCATACGCATATGAGCCAATTGCAACTATTGTGGCTTTGTAACATTCTTCCTTTTCATTACTCTAAAGATATCTTATCCAGCAGATTTATCTAGTACAGCTCATCTTCTGATCTCTTGACCACTGCTTCTGTGAGCAGTGATTGTGGATCCAAGCGAGACAAAACCCTTGACAACTTTCACCTTTCTTCCACTGATCATGATGGTCCCTATTGGTCCAGTGTGAGAATGTCGGTCTTCTTTACATTGACTTGTCATCCGTATTGAAGACTCCTACCCTTGATCCTCATCAGAAAGTACTTCTAGGTCTCATTTCAGCAAGAAAGCTGTGTCATCTGCATAATGCAAGTTGCTAAGAGGACTTCCTCCAATCCTAAGGCCACAGTCTTCTTCATATAATCCAGCCTCTCTGATGATTTGCATAACACACAGATTGAACAAGTGTGGTGAGAGGATACGACCTTATTGCATACCTCTCCAGATTTTAAACCATGCAGTATGCCCTTATTTTGTTTATACAACTGCCTCTTAATTCATGTACCAGTTTAGCATGCGCACAGTGAAGTATTTTGGAATTCTCTTTCTTCTCCAGGTTATCCAAAGTTGGTTAATGATCCAGTTGTGGACTTTAAGCTCTTTAGTTTCATACTAAATCCATCATAATCTTATCTTCCCACTCTGTTTTATGAAA
>PVJH01009750.1:0-77319 GCA_004026705.1 Nesogale talazaci | reverse complement strand
GAATCTGTGTATAGATCAAGAATCTGTCATTTGAGCAAAACAAAGAAATACTAAGTGTGTTAAAATCAGGAAAGATGCATCAGGCTTATATCCTTTTACCATATTTATTCAATCTGTGTACGTACCAAAAAAGTTGAAAAATCGACTATGTAAGGAAAAAGGTGACTTCAGGATTGGAGGAAGACAAATTAACAACCTGGGTTATGCAGATAACATCACCTTGCTTGTTGAAAGTAAATGAACTTGAAACACTTAATAATGAACATCAAAAAATAGAAGAGCGAAAAGGAGTTCTGATAGTTCTGTGGGTTAGTCACTGGACTGCTAGCTACAAAAAAAGAAGAGCAAAGATGCACATCAGAGGAGGGTCTTTGTATGTATCTCAGTATTTAAAAATAACAAGTATTCTCACAGATAGACTGGTACATAGTGTCAGGATAAGAAAAAACGGAAGGTGTCAAGGATCCATTTTACTTGGTTCCACAATAAATAGAAGAATTGATGTAGAAGAATTGTTGCATTTGAATTGCGGTGCTAGAGAAGAATATTGACAATACCATGCACTGGTTAAAGAACAAATTAAGTTGTCAGGAAGATGTAAGGTCAGATTGCTCTTTAGAGATAAGGATAGCAAGACTTCATCTTACAAACTTTGGACATATTGTCAGCAGAGGCCAGTGTCTGGAGAAGGCCATCATGTTTGGGATATTGGAAGGGCAGCGAAAAAGGGGAAGACGCTCAGTGAGATGGGTGGAGGCAGAGGCTGCAACAATGGGTCAGATCAGATCTGACTCTATGTCCCCTAACCATGACAACAGTAAACGGACATGAAGCAGCAGTCAAGAAATGTAATGATTGTTTTGTACTGGGCAGATACTGCAAAAGACTTCTTTAGCGTATTGAAGAGCAGGAGTGTCGAGGTGAGGACTAAACTGCACCTTGACCAAAGCCCTGATATTTTGAATGACTGCACATACATTCAAACATCAGATCATGGATAAAGGAGACCAAAGATTAGCTGAAGCATTTGGACAGAGTTGGCAAAGGATATTGAATATACCACAGACTGCCAGATAAACAAATAAATCCATTGAGAAAGGAGTAGAACTGGAAAGCTCTTTAAAAAGCAGAATGGGGCTGAGCCCCGGTGGCGTAGTGGTTGTGCGCGGAACTGCGGCCCACTGGGATGGAGGTTCAATTCCAGCAGTGGGGCTGGGCCTCCTACTCCCACCGCCGGAGAGCTGTGATGCCCTGCCCCCCCCCCCCCCCCCCCCAAAAAAAAAGAAAGCAGAATGGTGGAACTTCATACATGTGCTTTAGACTTGCTGTCAGAGGCGGTGCTAGTTCCTGGAGCACAAAGTGCTTGGTGATCAAATGAAGATTCTCAGGAAGAAGGCACCCATTGTCAGAATGCGCTCGAGCCGGAGCAGGCAGACTGTGGCTCTGTGGCACAGGGGGTCGTTGCTGTTGATTTGGAACCAGCTCACCAGCACCTAATGGCAGCTCTAGCATGTGTTTCATAAAACAAGGTTTCTCAAGTGAATGTTTTTGGGTGAGGTGGGCATAAAGCACAGGAAAGATTCCACTAGGCCAGTAGAAGAAAGGAAAAATTACAAGTCATTCTCTTCCACAAACACAGCTATAAAAATCCTGAATAAAATACAGCAAATACAATTCAACAATGCATAAACAATAATACCTACTGTCAAAGTAAGATTTGTCCCAGGATATATGGAAGTTTTAACATTAGAAAACATGTTAATGTGAAACAAAGAAATATCAAAGAAGGGAAAAATGCCCATCTTAAGAAATGTTGAAACAGAAATTTTGACAAGTTTCAACATGCATTCATATATATATTTTTAAATCATAGGAAACTAGTACAGAAGGGAACTTTTGCCACTTCATACAGAGTACTTATAAAACCCATAGCAGAAACAAAAACCATAGCAGATAAAGTTAATAATACAAAATATATTTTAATGTTAAAAACAATGCCTATTAAATGCCTATTTTGACCGATTCTATAAACAATTTTTAGGGAAGCCTGGTGGCACAGAGTTTAAGTGCTGAACTGCTAACCTCAAATCCAGCACTTGGAAACTACTGGCCATTCCATGGGGAAAAAATGAAGCTTTCTACTCTTATAGAGATGGAAACCCAGGGGGGTAGTCTACATGGCCCTTCCTCCTACTAGGGTCACTGTGAGTCCCAGTGGACTCAGCCTCAGTGAGGGAGTTAACACTGGACTAGAATTCAATGTTTAACAGAATAATAAAGAAGTTCTATAAAGATTAGAAAGGCGGGAATAAATTCAACATTACCCTGAGGCAATACAGTTGTCTACAGAGAAAATGAAGGGCTCAACAAATTATTTGAATTAAGAATAAATATTCAAATATCAATAGCATTCATTTTATCAATTGCAACTGGCTAAAAAGTGTATTCTAAAAATTATCCAATTCACTAAAGCAAGATAGATGTCAAGTGTTTCTGAATAAATCTAAGAAAAAGAGCACAAATACTTTAAAATTCTAGATTTTTTTATCTAGATAATAAATAAATAGAATAGAATTTTTTATAAAACAGATAAGAACCTGTTAGGAAATTCAAAAATAACTGTACAAAATTTGCCTAATGCTCTCTCTAAATTCAATCTGATTCTTATTTTTTGAAATTTAACAGAATTTAATATTTAGAAATTTTCTCGTTAGTTCTACAATCCCTACAGAAGAGTAAAAGATTAAAACAGTCAAGAAAATATTATAGACTAATAATAATATCACAATAACTGCACTGAATATAAAGACAGTTTATAAAATTATAGACCTTTCGATCATGTGGTATGCATAAAGAGAAGCCAACAGAAGCAATCTAGGTGTCTGAGTTTGCTAAATCAATATAAAGTGAATACTATATTTATAAAGTGATTATTGATTATCTACATTGAAGAAAAAATAAAAGCAAATTTCTACACCATAGAAATATGCCCAAAATAATTTTGAGACAGATTGAAAAAATTAGTATATATTTTTTAAAAACTCATGAAATGTTCATGAGAAAATATGAAGACAAAAAAGGTATGGCATGTGGGCAAGGAAAAATATTTGCTAATCAAACCAAGAAGAGACAGAATAGAATGATAAGACTCTTTAAAATGATAAATTTTATTTTTTTCAATGATTTTACTGGGGATTCTTACAGCTCTAATAACATTCCATACATCTTTTGTATCAGGATATTTGTAAAATGTAATCATCTTGATTTCCAAAATAGTTTCTACTTCAGTCCTTGTTATAAACTCCACTATCCTCCTCCTTTTTTTTTATAAATCATTTTATTGGTGGCGCATACAATTACCATCATGATCAATGCATACGTCAACTGTATGCAGACCACATTTGCACACTTCTTGCCATCATCACTCTCAAAGCATCCTCCCTCCACTTAGGTCCCCAACACCAGCTCCCCATATTTCCCCTCCTTTCTCACTCCCCTTCCCCCATGAACCCTTAATAATTTATAAATTGTTATTACTTTTTTCATATCATACACTGTCTGATGTGTCCCTTCACCCACTTTCCTGTTGTCCATACCCCAGAGAGGAGATTATATGTAGATCCCTGCAATTGGTTCCCCCTTTCTACTCCACCCTTTGGGTAGCACCACTCTTACCATTGGCCCTGAAGGGATTTCCTATCCTGAATTCCCGATGTTCTGGCTTCAGTGTACATTCCCCAGTCCAGCCAGATCTGGAATGTAGAATTGAGATCATGATAGTGGGTGGGAAGAAGCATTTGAGAATTAGAGGAAGGTTGCATATTTCATTGCTACTACACTTTACCTTGACTGACTCATCTCCTCCCTGCAACCCTTCTGTAAGGGGATGTCACTTCACCTATTGATGGACTTTGGGTCCCCAATTTGTATCCCCCTCATTTATAATGATATAATTTTTAGTCCTTTGGTGCCTGACACCAGATCCCTTTGACACCTTGTGGTCACACAGGCTGCTGTGCTTCTTCCATATGGGCTTTATTGCCTCTGAGCTAGATGGCCGCTTGTTTACCTTCAAGTTATAAAGACCCCCCAGGTGCTACAGCTTTTGATAGCCAGGTACCATCAGCTTTATTCCCCACACCTGCTTATGCACACATTTGTCTTCAGTGATCATGTCGAGAAGGTGATCATGAAATGCCAATTTAATAGAACAAAATGTTCTTGCACTAAGGAAGCACTTGAGTGGGAATCCAGTGCCCATCTGTTTTCCTAATACTAACCCTATAAGTATATGTACATTAACCTATTTCCCCATCGCCCTATACAAGTATTCATCTATGTACATGCCTGTGTTTAGACCTCTATAAATACCCTTTACCCCCCCCCAAGTTCTTTTCTCTATTTCCTTTTACTTTCCTCTTGTCCCACTATCATGCTCAGCCTCCATTGGGGTTTCAGTATTTTATCTGTTACGTTACTCTTGATCAATCCCTATCGGACCTCTCACACTCATCTTGTCACTGATTTTTGAATCTCTTGTTGTCCCTTATCCCTGGGCTGGTCAACACCACCTCCTTTCCCCTTCCTCCCCATCTCCCATGTCCCCCACAGAACTATCAGTCCCATCATTTTCTCCTCCTGACTGTTCATCCAGCTTATCTTATCTAGACAGACCTGGAGAGACAACCATATATACAAAAAACATAGGCATCCTAAAATGAAGCAACCAAAGAAAATAAAATGATGACAACAAAGAAACCCTAATGTCCAATATAAATATGTGTGTGTTTGTGTGTGTAAAATAGAAAACTGTAAATAATTCAAGGTCTGTTCATTGACCTTCAGGAGTGTCCTCCAGTTGAGTCCAATGGGGTGCCACACCCTGGCCCCAAAGGATATCCTTGGCACTCCCTCGGGAACTCCATACTCTCTTGCACATCCTTAGTGATTTGCCATGGGTGGCTGGGTCAGACAGGGTATAATTCTGACCTTGTTTCTCCACTGTTGTTCCCAAATGGCCTTGGGTCAGTGAGGGAAGCCGTATTTCATAGTAGGGCTGACTATATGATCCTCTCTGTGCATCAGCTGTTCTAATTGAGAATATGGCCCTAAAGGCTCAGTGGACCAGAATGCACTCCATTCTCTCTTCCTCCCCCTTCATTTATTCTCGTGTGCTCTGCTCAGGCATATCTCACTCCCAAAACTGCAGCTTCAGTGCTGACCTCCAAAGCAAACTCTCCTTGGGAGAGAGTGGCTGCCCCCATAGTTGGAGTTGGGCACTCAGACTCCTCCACTGGTTCCCCACTGCATGGCGTCATGCTGTCTTCACATCCTGGGACACGGGGTTTAAGTTTGGTCCCTCTTTCGCTGTGGAGATATAAACAATAATCTCCCTTTGGGTGGGTTAGTACCTCATATCCTCTCTCCACATCACCATCTTCCCCCCTTCTCCACACCTCAGTTGGCTACCATATGAGCCCTGGATTTGATCTGGCCCCTACCATACTATCTGGACCTCCCCCCCACCCCACCCCCCTCCTGGAAATTCTGTATGCAGTAGCTTTTTCCTGATGCCAATTTTGCATTTTTTAATTATTTTTTTATTAAGCTTACCTTAGCATAATTGTCTAACTTCACTTAGCATAATTTCCTCCAGTTCTTCCCATATAGTGATGTGCTTCATGTGTTCAACACTGCTTTTCAATGATGTATAGTTCTCCATTGTATGTATGTACCACAGCTTTTTAATCCATTCATCAGTTGGTGGAAATTTGGACTGCTTCCAACTCCTTGCAATTGTGAACTGTGCTGCAAGGAAAATTGGGGCACAGATGTCTGCTCGTGGATTGTTGCTTGCCTTGTCTACTTCTATTGTTTATGGGTCTGTTGAGATTCTTGACATCTATTGGGGATAATCTAGGAAGGAACTGTTTTTCCAAGAATTTGTCTATGTCTTCCAAGTTGTTGGATTCATTGGAGTACAGTCCTTTGTAGTATTGTGTAATTATCCTTTTGATTTCGTTAGGGTCACTTGGGATGTCCCTTCTTCCATCTGTCATTCTTACTATTGAAATTTTTTCCCTCCTTTCTTTGGTTAAGTCTGCCAGTGGTTTGTCAATTTTGTTAATCCTTTCAAAGATCCAACTTTTAGCAGCACTGTTTTTTCCATTGTTTTCTTATTTTCCCCTCTCTTGAATCTCAGCCCTGCTTTTCATTATTTCTTTTCTTTTCCTGTTAGTGGGATTGTCCTGCTGACTCTGCTCTAGTCATTGTAAATTCTGTGCCAAGGTACCAGTTATGAGACGCTCTTATTTATGTTTGATGAGTGCTGTTCTTCTGCTCATACTCAGTCAGCAAGGATCTTTTGTAGGGCTGGGTTTCCTCTAACGCAGCCTTTGAGTTTTTCCTTGTCTGGGAAAACTACTTCTCCATCTATCTTGATAAATAATTTGGCTGGGTAGCGTATAGTTGAGTTTGCATTATTTTCCTTCAATTTTTGGAATATACAACTCCACTCTCTCCTCTTCTTCATACTGTCCGCTGACAGATCTGAGCATATTCTTATTTGGGAAACTTTATATGTGATTGCTTTTTCCCCCTGGCTGCTATTATGATTTTCTATGTGTCTTGGTGATTTCTTCTTGGGACTCAGTCTAGCTAGTGTTCTTTCAGCCTCCTGAATGGTTGCCTAGTTTTCATTCATTAACCTAGGGAAGTTTTCCTCCAAGAATTCTTTAACTTTTGTTGCAGATGACTTCTTTGTTGTGTCTTCTTCTGGTAAACCAATAATTCTGAGGTTGTTCATCTTCATAGCATCAGACTTAGATCTTACCTTTTCTTCAGTTTCTCCGACGATCTTATTAGATTTTTGTTCGTGTATGTTAAATTCCATTTGGCTATCCTCTAGGTCACTGATGTGATTTTCAGCTTCCTCCAGTCAACTCTCGAAGTCCAGGAGTCTGCTGTTGGTTTTTGTTATCTCCTCTCAAAGCTCTTTATTTCCCTTTGGCATATGGACTTTATCTCATCTATCAATTCATCCTTTTTCTGTATTGTTTTCCTCATATCCTGTATGACTCCAAGCATCATTCTGAAAATTTCTTTCTGCAGCATGTCAATGTTTGCTTCTTCTATGCCTGTTGTTAGGTTCAGAACATTTGCTACCCTTACCTGTTTTTGTCATTGAGGTTGTTGGGGCTGATTGCTGTTTGTGTTGCATTGTTTCTGAAGAGCCAGGTGCCATTTTCCAGGAACTCAAAGAGCACTGGCTCTCTTTGGGAGACTTAAATAAATGTGTCTTTGAACTTCCTGTGACCAATTTCACTATGGAATTAGCTTAACACTTTATCCTCTTGTGACTTCACTCTTTTCTTAGTGAACCAGTATTCCGTTATCTGGAGGACAAGTTGGGTAGTCAGTCCTCTTGGATTGTTGTGGGTCCACAAGAATGGTGCTGCACTGCATGATCTCACCAGGAGCTGGGATGGTCAGCCCACAGCATCCTGGGGCACAGCAGGAGGTACATAGGGGCTTCCCACCGCAATGGAAGTGCCAAGGAATGCAGGTGGGCTACCCACTTCTGAATAGAGCACCATGAATAATGGGCGGAACCACCACAGGGGCTGAGCAGTGGTTCTTGCAGCAGTTCAGAATTCAGGCCAGCGCTGTTGGTACCGGCCTGGGCTGCAAGAAGCAGAAGGCAGGCGGGAGGAATATTCCTCAGTCAGACGGACCCCCAGAGGACATGTAAGAACTCTCCTAAACACACAGGCTGAAATTTCCCTGTAAGAAATTGGGTGTCAAATACCCAGGTAGAGGATGGATGGGCTTCTCCAGCCTCTGGGTATTCTGCCCAGGGTATGGCTCTCCCAGCTGGGTGGAGCAGGCATAATTGCCCTAGGCTAAGGGGAGTGGTCTGGCCTAAGGACCAAACTGGAAAATACCAGGAGTTAGCACCAAGAAACCAGGTTTGTCAACATCTTTGGGTGGCTATAGAGAAGCGGATGTACCCAAAGTAACCAAACAGCTGAGCCCCGATCCTTGAGCATGGGGCTGCGAGGTACAACCTCTGTCCCGTACTGGCGGCAAGCTGTGGCTCCAATGAGAAAATGCCCCTGTGCTGGCTCCAAACATCCCAGCAGCTGCTCCAGCAAAGACCATGGCAGACAGTGCCAGGGCTAGGGTCAAACCTTAGCCGGGCTTCATTGCAGTAAGCCAAAAGCCTCCAGCCCCTCAAAACCCCTAAGAATCTGTGCCTCCTTAGCTTTATGATGATTCTCCAGCCATCCGGCTGAGCGGAATTTCTCTCAGTCACTTTCCCTGGGCCGATCTCCTGCCAAATTCCTCTGGTGAGTATCACACAGTCACTATCTCCCACGTAGAATTTGACTCAACTTGGTCATGCTCTCTTCTGGGGAGCCTCTTTGGAAGTTCACCAGAAATGTGGAGCGTTGTTACAAAAATTGGGGCTTTCTGGGCAGCAAGAGCTATAAGGAAGGCAAATCGGATTTGGAAATGGTTGCTGCAGCATCCAAAATGAGAAATTCTATATGACAGCTCCTTTTAAGAACAGCTAAATGTTGAGCACATACAGAAGAACTTTTGTATAGTAAGGCGAAGTCTGAGTGAGATGAAATCCTTGGTAAACTCAATCTTTTCTCCATTTATCGTGATGCTACCTATCGGTTCCCTTGTGAGGAACTTCGTCTTCTTTACATCGAACTGCAATTCAGAACAAAGGCTGAAATCTTGGTCTTCATCTGCTTGGATCCACAATCAAGGGTCAAGGAAGCAGCAGTCAGGAGACGCAAGGACGGCATTGCGTTCAGTAAGTCTGCTGAAAAACACTGCTTTAAAGTGCTGAAAAGCAAGGATACTACTTGGAGAAATAAAATATCCCTCACCCACTCCAGGGGCATTTTCGCACGTCTCCTATATGTGTGAAAGTTGGACACTGAATAAAAAAGAATGAAGATAAATTGATACTTTTTAACTATGGTAATTGGCAACGGATATTAAATGTATCACAGACTGTTGTCAACAACAACAAAAATTGTATTGGAAGAAGTACAGCCAGAATACTAGAGGCAGAGAGAACGAGACTTTTCTCACCTACTTTGGACATATTGGCAGGAAACTGGCCCCTGTAAAAGGACATCACACTTGATAACGTGGAATGCATCAAAGAGGAAGACTTTTAGCAAAATGATTGACTCATCTTGCTGTAACTGGGGGATCACACCTGAAAACGATTGTGAGGATGGCATGGGACCAGGCTGTGTCCTTCTGCTATCAGTAGAATGGCTATGAGACAGAATCAAATTGACAGCGCCTAGTAATGACAAAGACATGGAGAGCCTCTGGGGACACAGAGGATTGAGCACTGAGCTGCTAACCACAGTTCAAAGCCACCCCTACTCACTCCTTCAAGGCTTTCCACTGCGGTTAAGACTTATACTCTCTCCTTCTTCAGTTCTCCCTTATTCCTAAAATTAAAATATAAGAGATGATAGATTCATGGGAACCTATACATATGCTATTTTGTTATTCTTGGATCTTAAGTGTGTGTGTGTGTGTGTGTGTGTGTGTGTTTATAGACATTCATAGCACTCTGTTGTATGTCTCTGAGTGCATTTGTGATTATTTCAGCAGTTTCAGTTCCTAGACATAAAACAACTGACTCAAAGGTAAAAGCTTTTTGTAAGTGAGCTGACTTCTACTGATGTATAGCAAAATTGGATGATGTATAGATGTCTGTTTTGTTTTCATGTGTCATTAAAAAGCTTCATTTTTTTTAAAAAGACATTGGATAAAAACATTAAACCCTAACATCAAAACACTGTGTACATGAGCAAGCTAGAGAGAAATAATAATAATAATAATTCACTGGCAGTGGAAGCATTTTGAAGACCAAAGAAGCAAGATAGGATAAAATTGGCCTTACAATTCCACTTATAGTTATGTGTCTAGACCAATATTTTCAAAGTTATTCACTGAAGCAGTGTTCATATTTTTTTAACCTGGAAATGAATTTCTTTTTTGGTGGGGGAGTGGGGGTGGGCATCACTGCTCTCTGGTGGTGGGAGTAGGAGACCCAGCCCCACTGCTGGAATTGAACCTCTATCCCAGTGGGCCGCAGTCCTGCACACAACCACTACGCCACCAGGGCTCAGCCCCTGGAAATGAATTTCAATAGGAGTAAATTAGTTCTCATTGAGACATTCCAGGGGTTCAGCAGTTCAGATTAACTGCTCTAACAGTTACTTTGTGACCTATGGCAAAACGTTTCACCTCTTAAACTACTTTGTTTTTTTAAATCTGCAAAATGGAAATGGTAACTTCACAGTAAAGAGTGAAACAAAATCAAAGAGAACGAAGAAATAGTTGGGTTATGTCACCATCTAGTGGCCTCAGAATATACATATTTAATTATTTCTTTAATGCTTGCAAACCCGCGAAACTAAGTCCACATCATCCATTGAGTCAAGTCCAACTGACAGCAAATCTATAGGACACACTAGAACTGCCCCTCTGTGTTAAAAGACTATGAATATTTATGAGAGCAGAAAACCTCTTTCTCCTGAAAAATTGCTAGTAAGTTTAACTGCCCAATCACATGGAAGAAGCACACCAGCTTGTGTGATGATGAGATGTTGAATGGATCAGGTATCAGACATCAAAGGAGCAAAAATTATATCATTATAAAGGAGGGGACATACAGTTTGGGGACCCAAGGACCATCAATAGTTGAGGTGACATACCCTTACAGAGGGGTTGCAGGGAGGAGATGAGCCAAAGTACAGTGTAGCAGCAATGAAATATGAACTTTCCTCTAGTACTCAAATGCTTCCCCCTACCCACTATCATGATTCCAATTCTACCTTACAAATCCAGCGAGACCAGGGGATGTATACCCTGGAGCCAGAAACATGGGGAATTCAGGACAGATGATTCCTTCAGAACCAGTGGTGAGAGTGGTGATACCGGGAGGGTGGAGGGAAGGTGAGGTAGAAAGGGGGAACCAATTGCAGGGATCTACATTTAGCATCCTTCTGGGGTACAGACAACATGGAAGTGGGTAAAGGGACACATCAGACAGTATATGATATAAAAGAGTAATAAGAATTTTTTAATGATTAAGGGTTCTTGGGGGAAGGAGGAGTGGGAAGGGAGGGAAAATATGGGTTGCTGGTACTGGAGGCCTAAGTGGAGGGAGGATGCCTCGACAGTGATGATGGCAACAAGTGTGTCAACAAATGTAGTCTGCATACAATTGACGTATGTATTGATCATGATAGGAGTTGTATGAACCCCCAATGAAATGATTTGTAAAAAAAATTAACTGCCCAGCACATAACCCACTATTGCTCCTTACCACCAAACTCAAAATAAACAACAATTGGATATCATTAGCTATTGTACTGGAATGTTGTAAGAGCCTCCAATAAAATGATTTTTTAAAATCATTTATATGGTCCAGACCAGGACCCCTCACAATTTACTCAGCTAAACAAAAACAAAACCAGTTCCATTAAATGGAGTCCAGCCATGGCAACTCCATGCATTGCAGAGTATAACTGCCGCTAATGCTGGGATGAGAGAAAACCTCATTGCTTTGATAGCTGGTTGCACCTTGTTCTTCATGTGAATGTGAAGACATTCATCTGAGTGCTTTCCTTTGCTGAAGATTTTGTTCATATCCTTTGTCCTTTTTAAAATAGGATTGTTTGTCTGGACTGAGCCCCAGTGGTGTAGTGGTTGTGCGTGGGACTGCAGCCCACTGGGATGGAGGTTCAATTCCAGCAGTGGCTCCACAGGAGCAAAGGCTGGGCCTCCTACTCCCACCACCAGAGGACAGTGATGCCAAGAAAGAAACAAAACAAAAAAATAGGATTGTTTGTCTTTTTTATTAGGGTGTTGGCATTTTCTATGAATTGTAGATGGGTCTCTTGCCCAATATTCAATTGTCAAGTTTTTCCAGTATGTGAATTCTCATTTTGTTCTTTTTGTGAAACATTTTGATGTGCATAATGTGTAATTTAGAAGAATTCTAGGTTATCTAGTTTGTCTTCTTCTGTTTGTGCTTTTAATTATGTTGGGTGATGCATCTGTCACACATAAGTAAAAATTAAGTTTCTCTGCATTTTTTCTAAGAGTCTATATTGTTTTAGGTTTTATAATGAAGTCTTAGATCTATCTTGAGTTCATTTTTTATAATGAATAGCTATCCTGCTTCATTTTTTTCTGCAAATGGACATCCAGTTTTGCTGGTACCTTTCTGTAATTCACTATGGTATCTCAGTTCTGTTCCACGGGTCTGTGTAACTATTGCTGTCCAGTACTAGCATGCTTTCATGACCCCTGTCCTGGGTTTTTAAATCAGGAAATGTGAAGTCCATGTTATTCTTCCTCTTAGTACTGCTTTGCTTATCTAAGGCTTCTTCCCTTTCCATATAAACTTGATGATTAGTTTTCCCACTTTTAAACAAGAATGATGATGAAATATGGATCAAGAATGCGTTATATCTCTAGATCACTTAGCACAGTATTAGCATTTTGGGGGAGAGTATCACTGCCCTTTGGTGGTCATGGGAGCTACCCACCCTTGCTCCTGGAGAGTTGCTGCTGGATTTGAACTGCCAAGACCGTGGCCCATAGTACCACACTCAACCACTACGCCATTGGGGCTCAGCCCAATATTAACATTTTTATGACAAACCTTTCAATCCATGAAGTTAGTATATTCTTCCATTTATGCAAATTTATTTTGTTCCTTATAATAGGATAGTATTTTATCATTTTCTTTGTTTAGATCTTTCTTATCTATATTGAGAAGTATTCCTATATCTTTGGGATGAGTGACTTTTGTAACTGTTAATGATTAAGTATTTCCTTCACATGGTACCCTTTGCTATTATAAAGGAAACTGATTTTTTTATGCTATACCCTGCCAATTTGCTGAATCTTTCAAACAGGACCAGTAATTTTCTTTCTGAGTCTTTGGGATTTTCATTGTATAAGCTTATATCAATTGCAAATACAGATATTCCATGCTAATTAGTGTACATTTTATTTCTCTTTTTAAAATTATTACTGACTTTCAATATAGTATTGAACAGCAAGAGTGATAAATACTATCCTTGCCGGGTTCACATTAACGTGGGAAGGTTTTGGGCCTCTATACTGAAATACAGTTGGACATTGAGTTTATACATATTCTTTTAATTATGTTGTAGAATTTCCTTTCTTGTCACTTTTGTTGATCATTTTTGTCAGAAATACTTTGGGGATTTTGTCCAATATTTTTACTGTACCAATTAATATGATCATGTGATTCTTTTATTTTTATTTTTATGGTGGATCATATTGCTTTTCTAATATTGAGCCATTACTGCAATTTCTTCTTATGTAATAGTTTTGTTCAAATATCTACTCCAGCCTATTTAGTTTGGTAGTGTGTTTCTAGAACTTTGTTCATTTTTTCATGGTTTTCAGATTTTTGTACTACAGCTCTTCATAGTAATTATCCTTTCAATTGTAATTGATTCATTAGTGACATTGCTTATTACACTTCTTATTCACACAGCTTGCATTTTCCTTTCCTTTGTTAGATCTGCCAGTGACTTGTAAAATAGACTTTCAAGAAACCAAATTCTAGTCTAATAGACTCTTTCTAGATTCTTTCTAGTATGATAGATTCCTTCTATTCTTTTTTGTTTCATTTACTTCTGCTTTCATCTTTATTTCCTTTCTTCTGGGAACTATGTGCATTTGTTTATGCTATAACTTTTTCATAACTTTTTTGTTCAATAGCTTTTTCTAGTTATTGAAAATGTTGAGCTGAGCCCCGGTGGCGTAGTGGTTGTGCGCGGGACTGCGGCCCACTGGGATGGAGGTTCGATTCCAGCTCCACGGAGCAAAGGTTGGGTCTCCTACTCCTACCACCTGAGGGCAGTGATGTCCCCCCCAAAAAAAGAGTTGGTCAGTTGAACAACTTTGGACGTTAGAGGTCATAATCAAGACTGTGAAAAGACAACATACAGATAATCGCTCAATATTCAGAATATGGAAAGACTTCCTATAACTGAAAAAAAAAAGAAAGAAAATGTTGAGCTAAAGTGTTACCTGTGGTTTTCTACTGTTCTAATGTGTTTGTTGCTAAAAATTAATCTCTGAGTACTGATTTGCCATGCCTCAAACCATTTGTATGTTATGCTTTCATTTGGTTGAGTTAAAGAAATTATTTTACACATTTAAATTTCTTCTCCCACCCACTCATTTTTAAAAGGAAATCATTCAATACAAATACATTTTATTTCTTTTTCTTTGACTTTCAAATTGTCGATTTCTAATTTTATAGCATTTGAGTTAAGAATATATTTGTACTACTTCAATGTTTTGAGGTTAACTTTGTGGTCTAATATACGGTTTATTCTGAGGAATGTTCCATGTGTACTGCAAAAGAACACACATTGGATGTAGCATTTTGTTTCTAACTTTGTGGTCAAGTTTTTTGTTTTTGTTTTGTTATTTCATACGTTTATTGATTTTCCTTATAGTTGTTCTGTCTTTCATTAAAACACATCCTTCACTAAAGTTTCCAACTACTGTTTTCAGGAGCTCAGTAGTGCGCTGGGCCAGTCATTGGGCTGCTAACCACAAGCATGAATGTTGAAACCACTAGCCACTCATTAAAAGAAAGATGAGACTGCTTATTCCCATAGAGACGTACAGTATCAGAAACCCTGCGTCGAGTCGCTGTGAATTTGGATTGATACAATGGCAGTGTGTGGGACTATTATTGTGCCACTATTCATCTGACAATGTGTCATCCTGCAGTGACCTGCACGGTGCTTTAATTCTGACAAGGATGACTCAAATTCTAGCATAGTCATCCAGGGTAGATGAGACTCAGTAAATAAAGACTACAAACACCATATGAATAGCAGAAGAATACTGTCTGATAGAGATCTAGAGGATGAGCCACCATAGGTTGGGAGGGATCCAATACATAAGTTAGGTGGAGATGCTTCTCCAATCTATGATAACACCAAACAACGTAGACGGATCTTCATTTGCTGATGCAGCAGTGCTCATAATGAAAGTAAACAGCTACAAACATCCACTGATAATAAGAATTTGCAATTTAAAAGTTATGAATCTAAGAATGTTGGAAGCCCCCAAAAAGGAAATGGAATGCATGAAGTTTGAGATCCCAGATGAAATGGATGGGTATTGAACATTCTAAGTCAGGAATCATGTCATTACCAGGAATGACAAATTGAAAAGGAATGGGGTCGTACTCAATGTTTAAAAGACATTTTCAGCTCTTTCCTGAAGTAAAATTCCATCAGTGAGAGGAAAATACCAATATACCTACAGGGGGAAAAATAATATTACTACTATTCAAATAGTACTAGCTACTCCTGCCCAATTTGAGGAAACTGACAATTTTTACAGCCACATGCAGGCAGTCATTAATCAAACATGCAGTCAAGATACTTAATCACTTAATGATGATTGAAATGCAAAGTGGAAATAAACAAAAAGAATCAGCAAATGGAAAATATAGCCATAGTGACAGAAACAACATTGGTGAGCACATGATAAAATTTTTCAAAACCATCAATATACTTGTTGAAAATACCTGTTTCATCACACAAATAGTGACTTTACATATGGAGAGAAGAAATACATCAAAATTGGAATTTTTTCCCAAAGCAGTGTGTTTTATTTTTTTATTAAACAACATTATCACCTTCATAGTACTCTCTGTTATACATAATACATTTGCCAAATCTCCAATTCCATTCTTGGAAAGATTTTCAATCTCATCTGTTTGGATTGCTGGCAACACTTCTCTCATATTTTTCTTCATCTCTTCTAACTCGTCGAATTGCTCCTTTCATGTCTTTCTTCATTCAAGGAAACAAAAAGAAGCTGCAAGAAATGACGTCAGGTCAGTTAGATGTGTGGGGCAAGAGGGGCATGCTGCTTTTTGCACAAAACTGATGCACTGAGATGGCTGAATGAGTAGGTATATTGTTGTGGTGGCAAAACTAGCCCCCCATCTGCCACAAATAAGGCCTTTGTCATACACTGGCATTCGATCTTTTCAGAACCTCTAAATAGAAAGATTGATTGTCTGACCTGGTGGAACAAAATTCATATGCACTATCCCCCTCACACCAAAAGAAAACAAAACAAATGAGCATCATCTTAATCTTTGATTTGACTTGAGGAGCCTTTTGGAGGGTGCAGTGATGATGGCATTTTCCACTGACTTGATTGATGTCAGGTTGTAAGAATAGCAATGACCTGGGGTGGGGGGGAGCCGAGATCTCTTTGAATCTATTCTTTGAAAGCTTGCCACGTTTTCACTGGATGGCAAAACCCAAATTTTGCAGCATCCCTTACCATTCTCGATGTGTTAGTATGGGTAGACTAGAGAAACTAATTCATAAGCACTCATATGTTTATAAGGAAGAGGTTTATACACAAGAGGAGTGGAATATTGAGAAATCATCCCAACCCAATCCAGTCCAAGTCCATAAGTCTGATACTAGCCCAGATTTCTGGTTCCAGTCTATGAAGTCTTCTTCAGATTCATGAGGCAGCACATGCAATGACACCAGGACAATCACAGGCTAGTGGGTGCAGACTTTTGTATTCAGTGGTAGGAGAAGCATCCCAGTCCTGTCAGGGGCCTCTCTGTGAAAACATCTCAGCATTGGCAGGAGTGTCCTCAGAGCTCAGGGTCTATCAGCATGCTGCAAGTTCTCCCAGTGAGTCACCTTATGGCTTTTCAGTAGTGTCTCCAAAGGACTGAGTTGTGAGTCTCTTGCCTCTAGGTAGGGGGGGAAATTCGTCAGACTTCCCAGAAACCTCAAGAGAAAGCCAGGCCCACACAGAGGTCTCATTGGCTATCTCCAGATTGGTTAGACTCCACCCCTACACTCCCAATCATGAATTTGACATCAGAGTACATGAATGCCATACTCAAATCTTCCATGAAAATTTACTGAACAGAGCTCCAAAATAGTCCAGATAATTTTCCCATCTCTTCAATAGTCCATCCTTGGTCTTCACGCACAAGTGCATGAATTTTGTTGACATTTTTGTCTATTTAAGACGTTAACAGAAGTTTGTCATCAATCAACATTTCACCTTTTTTTCAAAATGAGAAAAATACTTATTCCCTCGAATTTTTCCCAGAGTGCTGACCTTGTAAACTGGGTTCAACATCACAAAAGTTTCTGCGACATTGTTCCTGAAAATGAAACAAATTTTCACACTCACACACTGTTCTTGTAAATAAGCCATCACAAAAAAAGAAAGTGAAAATACATTTACAAAAAATTCACTATGACCAGAGAGAACTGTCCCAGGTGACGGCACTGGATGCACTAGCTCGGAGAGAGTTGCTCAATGCTTTCCTATCAGGAAAAATGTGTTCTATGAAAGCTCTGCTTAGCATAGCTTTCCTGGTTTTCTTTTTTTGGGGGGAGCGGGATAGCCCCATATATATATAAAAAAGAGCCGATAAAAGCACAAACCATCAATGAATTTATCATGATAAGTACAAGTTGAAACTGAAAAAATTAATACAAGTATACAATGGCTAACATGCAACTTTATGTATATTCCACCTGAATTTAAAAACTATTTGACAAATGGATTTGACACAAAGAACACCAGTGACCAAAGACCAGAGACATTGTGGAATGTTATCAAGGATATCAAATTTAAAGAAACCAAAAAGCCATTTTATAAAAATGAAAAATAGGCTGAGCCCCGGTGGCATAGTGGTTGTGCGTGGGACTGCGGCCCACTGGGATGGAGGTTCAATTCCAGCTCCACAGGAGCAAAGGCTGGGCCTCCTACTCCCACCACCAGAGGACAGTGATGCCCCCAAAACAAAAACAAACAAACAAACAACAACAAAATTATATATATATATATAAAATAAAGACAGCCATTTCAGAAGAGACGCTGAAACCTGCTCTAGAACATAGAGATATTAAAGTTAAAGGAACAAAATTATAAAAAACTGACAGAAGTTCTCAAAGGGTGGCTCTAGAAGACAATGTAAAGAATGTGAATGAAATGTGCAAGCTAGAGACTCAAGAGTCAAGATGATATTAGACAATAAATCAAAAATGAAATGTGCTTTCAAATGGGCATGTGTAGTACATGCATAGAAATATACATCAAAATGTTAATAATTATTTCTGTACTTCCTCAGTTGGGATTTTTATTTCTCAAAATTTCTATGATACTGTTATAATCAGGGGAGGCAATTTTAAAAAGAAAGAAAAAATACTGTTCTGTAAATAAAATTAGGTCTTTGAAACATGACTGCAAAGCTTCCAAAAATTTCTACATTCTGCATTACTTAGAGATTCAACTTTTTTTTTTTTAGAGATTCAACTTTAAATCACATATGGGATTACATAATCTCTCAGAAGAGAAAAAAAAAAAGAAAGAAAGATTTAAATTGGCTACCGGTGCCAATGCAAGTCCTCTGGAAATTTTTAGGGCCCAGAGGCCAGACTATACTTATTTGGAAGTTGATTTAGTACGGATGTAATTTTAAGGTACATATTTCTATTGGGGATCAAAACTTTTAGTCTGTCACACTCACCACTATTAGTAGCTTTCTAGGATTATGAGCTGCTGAGTGTGGCTTCCAAAACATGGATATCAATGAAAAGAGAGTGATTCAAATGAAAAGAATTCAAATTATTGAGGCAAAGGTGCTACAACATGTTGTTATTGGAATACTGAAGAAAAGAATGAAGTCTGTCTTCCTTGTTCTGAAAACTGATGTCTCACTATGTCATGGTGTCTATTGTAAGTAGAAAATTTCAAAATAACTCTACTGTTAATTGAATAAGTAATATAAGGGTAAAGTAAATTTGGGAAGAGGAGTTTTCTGAAGATAAAGGGTAAAAAAGAACAAGAAGTTGTCAGTCATTTATTGTACTTGAAAAGTTCTAAGTAAAACAATAAAAACTCAGAAACTATTGCATGAATTAAGCACCCTGGGTATTTATGAATACCTTAATAGTAATTATTCTTCTTATCATTAGAAATAAGAGAATGCTAGAATGGGGAATTATGTTTTATGTAAGGCATATCATGCTCCACTAAATTGAAGTCTTAACTTAGGTTTGTACAACATAGAGTCAAAACTACATTCTCTGACTCTAGGTAAAGATATAGTAAGGCAGAATATGTCCAATAAGATATAGTACTTCTCATAACTATAACAGCAGTCCAAGGAAACAAGCAAGTGAGAAGATTGAGGTATATAGTAGGCTCCAGAGGGACTCACAAGGCCACTGGATTATAAAGACAGTGCATAGAGAAGATAGATTGGACAAATCCATCCCAGCAGTAAACCAGCTGTTGAGATGGAAGTTCTCTACCACAAAGAATTGTTCTTGGTTTCCATGCAGAAAGAAGGGCTATAAAATGCAGGATAACTCTCAAACTCATATTCAAAAAGATCAAGATGATTTCTGTCTATCCATTACATGACACTCTCCCCACCCCCACCCCCAGGTGGATGAACAACAGAAATGTAGGTGAAGAGAGAATGCGGTCAGTGTAAGATACAAAATAATAACAATTTATAATTTATCAAGGGGTCACAATGGCAGAAGAGTGGAGGATGGAGGTGGGAGAAAAGAGGAGCTGATACCAAGGGCTCAAATAGTAAAGGTTTAAAAAATAATGATAGCAGCATGTGTACAATGTGCTTGATAAAATTGATGTATGTCTGGTTGTAAGAGTTGTAACAGCCCCCAATAAAATGATCTGTAAAAGGAAAATATTTTATCTAATTTGAGCTCTCTTGCTCATTTTCAGCTTTTTTAGGTCTGATGGTGTAGTGGATAACAAGGAATAACAATGAGGCTTTCTACTTCTTAAAAATTTAGTCATGGAAACCCACAGGGGCAGTCTACTCTGCCCTAAAGTTTGCTATGAGTCAAAATTGACTCACTGGCAGCCATCAGACTCAGAAGGGCTCATTTAGTTGGACCAAAACAAGGGATGGATCTCTCTTACAGGATGAGTGATGATATGAAGAATAAAGCTACATGCAAACCTGAGGGGGAAGCTCACGATGCCAAGAACTACAGTACAATAATTGAACGTAGTCAAGTTATTTTCTGAGGTGAGTGGGGCACATGTCCCTTGGGTTAAAATCAGGGAAGCTGATTGAGTAGATATGATTTACAAATTACTACTCTTTCCTATTGAGGGAAGGAGAAAGGTCTATTTCACGATGTGCTGCCCTCAGACAGAATTTGTTTTCCATCGATAGGTACCACCCAAAGATTAACTTCAAGCTAATCAGTTTCTCACACTGCGGAGAGAAATTGACCAAAATCAGAGCTCCAGGACACTGACATTTGACCTTTTGGACAGAAATAAAGACACAGATACAACAAAATCACTATTTTCCCACACACACACCCCCCCCCTTATCACCATAAGGTATGGCTATTTTCCTTGTCTTATTTTGTTTTCTATATGACGTACATGGATGCTTTATATTGTGTCCTATTAATACTGTCAACCTTGACCATATTCTAAATTGTAAACTCTAAAGTCAATGTGCAGGAATTATGATCATGTCAATGTGTTTACTTAAATTAGATACATTTGTGAGGTTGGTTGCTTGTAGTCAGAGCATTAAATGGCATGAAATTAACAACAGCAGTAATAAAAACAACACCCAAAAATTCATCATTGGTTTTGAGTTAATTCAAACTCACAGAGACCCTACTTGACAGTTGGAGACAAGTCTCTTTTCACTTAAGGTCATTTTATATGTTACTTATTGATATATCATTTGCATGCTATTCATTGGTATATATCATTTTACATGTATATTTATAAAATATATGATACTTTTCCATTTATATAATGCATCTTGAGTGGTAGGGTGAGGACTCCTCAAATATGTGAAATATATTATTTACTGATAACTAACACAGGGTCATCAAGTCATGCCGACGTACGACAACCCTAAGGAACAGGGAAGAAACGCCTCTGCGAGTTTCCAAGGCCGTAACTTTTTAATGGAGTACAAAGTCCAGTCTTTGTCCTGCAGAGCAGCTGGTAGTTTTGAACTGCTCGGCTTGCATAGCACAACCCAGAGTGACCACTAACATCATCAAAGCTGCTTATTTACTGATAGATATATGCCAATAATTAATATATTAAAATGATACTACCTGAAAGTCACGCATGTAATACCTTAGTGGTAGACAAGTATTCAAGAGTTTCAAGTGATTTAAGAAAACAAGCAACCATTATCTGAAGGAAGGAAGTTCTACACTCCCTCTACTTGAGAAGGGAGCATACTGGGCACTTGACAGTTTTATCCATGATATAACTCAAGGTCCTTGGACCCTGAAAGACCCTGGGAACAATTCTCAAATAATATTTGAGACTCAAATGTTTTTGAAAGAGGACCAGATATAAGGCATCATGGGGAGGGGAGCGGGGAAAAATGTTCACTGTTCATCAGTAGTGAGCTCAGTCTTTTAGCACTTCTTTTTTCCTTCTGAGATAATTACACAAGACTTAAAATTATACATTATTAATATATGTATACATAAATGTACATTTAATATGATTTTATTATGTATAGAACAATCAATATGCATCATATATATGTAATATTGAAACCACCTACTATGCTAGGCAGTGAACAGGTTTTTACTTTAATTATCATGGCAGAGATAATTAAGTATATAGCTTACCATTATGTACTTAAACAATTATAACTTTTACTCTTTTACTATAAGCTGGCTAATACTTTTTAAAAAAATAAACAATTTAACAAAGCATACACATTAAATGAAAATACATTAGATCTATATATATTTCTTGCATTTTCTTTTATTGTGAATTGGGTGGGGATTTGCATTTCAAGCCTATGATTTTTAATACAGTTAGCTTCCGTAGAAAGCATCTTTAATTGCAACATACATTAATAAAAGCATCCTTACATGTATACACTTTTGAAAGAATTTTCCTTAAATTCTATTTGACACTTCCCAGAAAAATTCTCAGCACATTAATGGATTTGACATGACTACCATGTGATCCTGGTAAAATGGAATCTCCGTGGTGTGCATTGACCATGAGCAAATTAGTGTTACACCTCTGCATTTCCAGACTCTCAGGATTGTCCCAAGAATCAAAGAAAATTTTGAAAGTGAACATTCACCATGGATCTTCATAGTAAGTGCAAATTTCCCTTAGTCATGTCCTCATCTACACTCTGCAGGTGACATAGACACATGGAGGTGGGGAACTACTCTGCTGTGACTGAATTCCTTTTGGTGGGACTTTCCCAATACCCCAAACTAAGACTCTCTCTGACTCTACTCTGCCTCATCATGTACCTGATCATTCTCTTGGGAAACAGCTTGCTCATTGTCATCATCATCCTGGATTCCCGACTCCATACTCCTATGTACTTTTTCCTTTGGAACCTCTCATTCTTGGACATCTGTTACACAACATCATGGATCCCTTTGATGGTTGTCATATTTCTGTCTGACAGAAAAAACATCTCTTTCATTGGCTGTGCACTGGAGATGGTTATCTCACTTTCTTTGGGATCCACAGAATGTGTCCTCCTTGCTATGATGGCCTATGATAGGTATGTAGCCATCTGCAACCCACTGAGATACGCCATCATCATGAACAGGATACTCTGTGGACACATGGCTGCATGGTCTTGGATCACAGGGTCTGTAATTGCCCTAGTGCAAACAACCCTGACAATGACGTTGCCTTTCTGTGGGAATGTTATTGACCATCTTACCTGTGAGGTCCTGGCTCTCCTTAAACTTGTCTGTTCAGATATCACCATCAATGTGCTTGTCATGGCAGTGGCAAGTATTATTTTACTGATACTTCCCCTGCTGTTAATTTTTACCTCTTATGTTTTTATTCTCTCTTCCATACTGAGAATTAATTCAGCTGAGGGAAGAAAGAAGGCCTTTTCTACCTGTTCGGCTCACCTGACTGTGGTCATCTTATTCTATGGTTCGGCCCTTTTTATGTACATGAAGCCCAAGTCAAAAGATACAAAGACCTCTGATGAGATCATTGTGTTGTTTTATGGAGTGGTGACCCCAATGTTGAACCCCATCATCTATAGCCTGAGGAATAAGGAGGTAAAAGAGGCTGTGAAGAAAGTCCTAAGCACAAATCTACATCTATGGAAAACATAAGAAGCCTTTAGATGTGTGCTATTCTCACTAAGGAACAAGATGAGTTTGCTTGTATTAACAAAAGAAGTCATGGAGTCAAGTGTCAAGGAAGATCATGTGCTTCTAAAGCCAAATATAAGATTCCATTTAGTTCAGCAAAGAATACCCTCATATGATCCTGAACAATTCCTTTTCTCCCCTTCCTACTCTTTTAATTTGAAGGAAAATAATAATTATTAGAATGTGCTATCTGAGTGGTTTTGTAGCGCTCTATAAATATGGAAATAAGATAAATATGAAAAATAGTGCACTGGTCTAAAAAATACTCTCCCGACTCTAGGAGGACTCTTTCTCTTTAATAACTTAATTTTAAACTGCTACTCTGCATGACTTCAAAAAATCCAGTCATTGCTACAATTATTTCAGAGAAGCATTTACCTGATTCTATTTTTTGTTCTCATTTGTGCCCCAGAATGATGTTGGATTTTTCCAACTCAGATTATTTTTTGAATCACCATGCTTTGTTTATTTGTATAATGTCTCCTTTGTTATTTCTAATATGATAGAATTTTTATAGACTATGGCCATGAAGCTGATTTATATATCAATATACACAACCAGTTAAAATAGCACTCCCCTAAAATATATAGCATAGCAGTTGCTTCCTACCCTGTCACTGGAACTATGACTGCAGTAGTTTAAAATAATTCACCTAATTAAATAATACATGGAAATAATCTATGAACTATATAGAGTTGAATATTGATAAATATAAAGATCTATAAATCTGCCAAATAATGATGCATTTGTTTATCTTTAACCCTGATTGGCAGAGTAGTAAGCATTTCAAATACAACCTACACAGAACAGAACTCTTGTTGCCCTATCTCTAAACTCCTTATCCTAAAGCCTTCTCTATCTCAGGAGTCTCATATAGTCACATCATACACGCAAGCAAATGCTGTCAACATTATCTTCATATTCGACATGAATCTGACCAGTTCAATTACCAATATAATAGTTGAAGCTACCACTATCTTCTCTAAACCAATGTAAAAATTTTCTAATTAATCAAACCTACTCTCACTTTTATTCTTCTATAGTCCATTGTCTACACAGTCACCAGGTTGTCATTTTAACATATAAATCACATGGTGGCGTCATTCAGTGTCATGATCTGGAATTTCAGCACTAGCAGGCGTCTTGTTTTTTCAGACTAATATGGTAATCTCGCTTCACTTTGCCATTGGTGATATAGAACTAGGGAGACACCCAGTTCTGGAAAATGAAAATGAAGCAACCAAATGACATCTGAGAAATCCCTTACCCTGAAAGAGGAAAATAAATATCGACATCATTTCTGCTTCCTGAAAGCTGAATTTTCAGTGCAAATTGAATATGATATCTAGAGTTCCCAACACTAACAAGAGCCAAAAAGAAAAAGGAGAGGAAGTCACATGCAAAAATAAGTTTGCATACTTGATCATTTTTATGAGCCTTGAGATGTCCTTTGAATTTTTGCTATGGAATATATTACCCTACTTTATGAACACTTTGAAATTATGATTTTCATAAAAATTGCATCATAAGGAACACAAACTGCTATGCATCTGGAGCCCATCACATCAGATTTCTTACCAGAAATTCCTGATTCTCAACAAACAGTTAAGACAATAGTTTCTTCCAAAGAGGCATAGGAAAGATATCCTGTTTTCTCTTGAAGAGAACTAAGGAGTTGTTTCATAGCAAAATCATCCTCTTGTCTTCTTGAAAGTATCTAAATTATGAGGAATTCTTTATATCCCAATATCTATTTAATTTTGACAGCTTAGGTTTCCTTGGTTCATACCTACATTCTCTACTAAAGTGTATACTCCCAAAGGGCTAGTGTTCTCCATTTTTCACCTTTGTGAATCCTAATAACACTGAGCGAGCTTGTATGGGCTAGAGAAATAGTGAAGGGCTTGGCACGGAGTTGATTGTTAAGATAGTAACTTAAAGGATTAAGTAATTTTATATTCCATATTAATGAAGTCAGCTGATTGCCCGCTTTGCAAATTGTGTGTCCTTTTGTTCATAATTTAATTAACATAGGAAAGCAAACCTCGTTGGTTGCGATTGAGCTGTAAGGCTCAGGTCAGCAAACCAATCATTCCTCCAGAAAAAGGTGAGGTTTTCTACTCCTACAGATAATTTAGTCAATCTTTCACAGATAAACATTTTGATAACATCATGAATATAAAGAAAGGGGAATGTGGTTTCACACCAAAATACAAGACTAATGACTAGGAGGAGTCCAGAGATGGGGGTCGGGGGAGGGAGAAACGGGAAGTGGGGAGAATAGGATACTGAGGAGACCAGTGGGAAGAAGGGAGGAAGGGGAGAAAGAAAATCATATATGTGGAAGGTTAAACAATATATTGTTGCTGATTTCATTTCTTGAGATGGGCTGTATAAATATACACCAGTGTGTGTGTGTGTGTCTTTAAAAATAAAAAGTCTTGTCCAGATTCTTCATCTCTCAAGTCTACCATTGGTCGGAGTGGCTTAAAAAAGGAGGAAAAGGAAAACTGAAATATACCTGGAGCCTTCAGTCTCCAACCAGTTCCTTAAAATAAGAAAGACAAAAGATGTAAAGCACCAGAAACTCTGGAGAGAATTCTATCCTGCCCTGTGTAAGAGGACTCTGACTCAGAATGGATGATTGAAGTCTATATAGTTTCAACTGTAGAAAAATAATACAGATGTAGACACAGTTCACATATGAAGACACGCAACAGTAGACTTAGGGAGAAAGAAACTTGACTGAGCATAAGTGGAGTTTGGGGAGGGCGTTGGGGAGCTGGGGATCCCCTGAGGTTGACTTCTACCACTTGGGTATTGCTCCATTATGTCGCTTTCAGTCCAACAAGAAAAATTATTCCTCACACTTATTTACCATGGTATTAAAAGGAAATTATGAAAACTCAGACATTGGAAACTGGCTTTGATTCAGGACATCGAGAATAAGAATTATCTTTGAACCTTGTCCTCCAACATCATCATTATTCTGAGAAAAAAAAAAAAGAAGACAATTGGAAAATTGTTAAAAATCCAGCAGGAAACAATTTCACTTCCACTAGATGCACTACTTTTCCTGTTTGTTTGTTTGTTTGTATCTTTTCTGATTAAAAAATAATAATGATATTATTAAAGTGTCTAACAAAATACTATGAGACAATACACATGCTAGATTGTTCATTTTAAATGATCTAACCCATTGTATGAAATGGTTTGGCACTTTGTTTTTATTTACACTGTATTGTGAATTTGGCAAGGTTTACCTATCAGGTCATCACTTTTGCATTCAAAGACCTTAGGAATTTATCAATCCCCCCCAAAGGCTTCTTGTGTCTCCTCTACCCCCACTCTTCTTTTCCCTTTCATCTCCTTCTCACAGTAGATCAGCTTCACCTTCACGCATGTTCACATCACTTCACCCTCTCTCCTATTGCTTCCTTTTCCATCCCTTCCAGACACCCCTATTACTAATCAAAATTAGTTTCTTTGGATATGAAAACTTTTCTTGATTTTTCTTCTTTTTTTCATAGCAATGGTCTCAAACATTATTTGTCTTTTGTGTTTGGATAACATCACTCAGCCTAATGTCTATCATGTCTAAATTCATCCACATCATGAGGTGTTCCGCAGTTTTATCGTTGTTGAGGTCCCGAGGGTCCTGTGTAGAGTGTAATTAAAATGTGAAACAAAAGTCAAAATCACAATAAAAAACAGGCTTACTTCCTGGCTTGAGGTCCAGGTACTGTGGCAGGGACCAGGTCCAATCCAGAGTCACATATGGAAGCTAACTATAAAGGAGGGGAAGATTAAAAAAAAATACATGGGTTGTGGGGGAAGAGGGCACTAATCCTCCCAAGGTGAGGGGTTTTGTTTATATCTCTGCAGGAGAGGAGAAGAGGGACCAATCTTCAACCTAGTGCACCAAGATGTGAATGCAACATACCAGCAAGAAGGAGGGAATCAATAAGATGTCTGTGGGGCTGCCACCAGTCTCAGCTATGTGGACACTCTCTCTTCTCTCCCAAAAGAATGCACTACTGAAGTCAGCACTGAAACTACAGCTCAGAGAGAGGGGTGGACAGAGCTCACAGCACACAGAAGCAAACAAAGAAGGAAGGAGAGAGTGGAAAACATCCTGGCCCACCAAGCTCCGGTGACAATATTTCTGTTTAGAGGGCCTAGTGCACAGAACAGACCATAGAACTAGATCCACCATGAGACACGGCATCCCGTATTGACTGCGTTACTCTAGGTAGATAGAAATCAATCCATAGACATTCATATGTGTATAAGACAGAGGTTTATATATAAGTGCTATTGAACATTGAGAAAATATCCCAGCCCAATCCAGTCCAGGGTCATAAGTCTGATATCAGCCCGCATGTCCAATACCAATCTATAAGTCTTCTTCAGACTCATGAAGCACATGCAATGATACCTGGACAATCACAGGTCAGTGGGTATAGAGTCTTGTGTATCCAGCAATAGTAGAAGCAGCTCAGCACTGGAGGGGGTCTCCTGTGGCTTCTCCAGTTTCCAAGACTCAGGATCTATCTGAATGCTTTCATGTGTCTTATCACCTGCAATATTTCCCAGGGAGTGAGCAGAGAGATAGGGTCTCCTACTTCCAAAAAGGAATTTCCCAAAATTCTCAGAGGAGAATGTCATGCCCACACAGAGATCTCAATGGCTATTTCCAGATTGACAGATTAGACTCCACCCCTACATTTCCAATGCCCATCCTGGCACCAGATTAGGTGGCTGCCACACTAACCCATAGAACTACTAGGGTAAAGTGACCAGATGTCCCGCTTTTGAAGACAGTCCCAATTTTAAATAATTTTTCCCATGTCCTGTGGCATTTTTTAAAAGTCCCGATTTTTGAAAAGAATTCGCAACAAGCTAGGGAACAGCGAGAGAATGGAAAGGGAATATACCCCCTCTACTACCCCCACCCCCACTCCCACCCCGTCAATGGTGTCCTGCTTTACCAATGTTAAAATCTGGTCACTTTGACTGGGACAAGTAAAGAAGTCTCTGGGGAATACCAAAATTAGACTGTGGGGCCAGGGCCTGGCACCCCATCAGACTCAAACAGAAAACATGCATAAAGGTCAACAAGCAGACCTGAGACTATTTATAGACTTTCATTTGGGGATGGGGGTTCCTTTTTTATGTTGTGGTCACTTGGTTTTTTAATTTTATTTTGTAGTTTTGTTTTGATCTGACTTGTTTTTGTGCTTATTATTATTATCTGCATGACTATCTAGATAATATAGGCAAGATAAACAATCCAGAAGAGAAAACAATGTGACCAACAGTTGTAGGGGAACAGGGAGAGGGGAGGCAGGGGGAAATGAAGAGAGGGTTGACAAACATAGGGACAAAGAAACAACAAATTATCTAAAATTGATAGCAAAGATGGTGTAGAATACCTGGTAGGGCTTGATCTAAGGCAAGGTAACCAAGAGGAATTACTAAAATCTGAATAAAGCCTGAACATGATACTGGAACATGATGGAAGTAAAAGGAAATAAAGAAAGAACTAGGAGACAAAAAGCATTTATATAGGTCTAAATACATATGTAAATATGCAAATATATAAAAATAGGGAAATAGATGGATGTACACATACTTATAGGTCTAATATTAGGGTAGCAGAAGGACATTGGACTTCTACTCAAGTACTCCCTCAATGAAAGAACACTTTGTTCTAATAACCTGGCATTCCATGATGCTCACCTTCCCAACAAGAACACTGAGGACAAAGTGAGTCCATAGCAAATACAGTGAAGAAAGCTGATGATGCCTGGCTATCAAAAGATGACATGAGACAAACAAGTGGACATCTAGCAACAAAGTCCAAAGTCACCAAAGCTTGTGTGATCATGAGGTGTCAATGGGATCAGGTGTCAGGCATCAAAGACCCAGAACAAAAAATGATATCCATGTGAATGAGTACAGAGTGGAGACCCAAAGACCATTTGCAGACAATTGGAAAGCTCTTACAAAAGGGTCACAAGGAAGGGACGAGCCAGTCAGGGTGCAGTATGGAAGCAACAAAATATACAACTTTCAACTAGTTTATTAATGTTTCCTCCCCTTTCCCCCACTATCACATCTCCAATTCTACCTTACAAATCCAGCTGGACCAAAGCATGTACACAGCTGCAGAAAAGAGATAGAAACACAAGACAGATAAATCCCTAAGGACCAATAATGAGAGTAGTGATACCAGAAGGGGAAGGAAAGGGGAAGGTGCAACAGAAAAGTGGGTGAAGGAAAACATCATAAAATGTAAGATGCCAATAATAAAAATAATAATTTATAAATTTCAAAGAGTTCATGATGGAGGGGGGAAAATTAGGATCTGATACCAAGATCTCAAGTAGAAAGAAAATGCTCTGCAAATAATGATGGCAACAAATGTAAAAATGTGCTTGACACAATGGATGAATGTATGGATTGTGATAAAAACCATATGAACCCCCAATAAAATGATTTTTAATAAATAAAAAGAAAATGATTCATACTTGATACTATGACACTTTGTCCTCCTTCCGTTCGGAAGACAAACTTCCACATAACTCAAATATCAGCCCCAACTAGACAGGTCTATAAACTGAGAATAACCCTATGAAAGTTAATAATAATCAATGATTTGAGATAAAAAAGGCAGCATTTGCCACAGGACAAAGCTCAGAAGGAAGGAACTGTTAAAAGAGGAGAAGGAATGGAAATGAGTAACCCAGGGAAGAAAGGAAACAAGTGATGTTAACTTGTAGGATAGAAATCAATGACGTGAAACAAAATGTGTATAGATTGTACTGCAGACAATGGATTTCCTCTGTAAATCTCCTAATTCACAATTCAAAGTTTAAAACAAGAACAAAAAGGAAAAACGTTGTGTATCAAATGTTCATTACAGGTAGTTTGTGCATAGAAATATATGAAAATATAAACTGAAAATCTGAAATTATGAATGACTCATGTTCTCTGGACTTGTATGAATTTCTTATGCATTCTACAATAAGTATATATCAGAAAAAATTTATTCAAGCTAAACTTACTTTTATACATTATATATACTTAGATCTTTGAGATGGTAGCCCTAGTGTAACAAAAAGACATGACCAGCAACAAAATTTTAATTTTCTAACTTTAAATCACTTCTGGGATTAGAGAGTCTCTTAGAAGAAAATAAATGAGGATTTAAATTGGCTACCAGAGCCACTGTGGGTTCTCTGACAGTGTTTAGAGCTCAAAGGTTAGAGAGTATTTATGCGGCAGACTGCTAACAGGTAATACAAATTTATGACATGAAATTGGGATGAGAGGTTTATTTTTGGTCTGTTTTCATTACCATTAACACTCATTTGGAACTGAGGGATATGGACTATAGGATCTAGAGCGCACTTATAACGCAAAGAGAAGAAAGTTAAGAAGTCAGCTAATTTGAAGGAAGCAGCAACTGCAACTTCAAATTGAAACAAGAAGTTAGTGAAACACGGGGAATGCTCAATAGAGATCTCCATACTCATGTCTAGAGGCTTCCTGAACTTAAAAGCTCAAGTGCAATCAAATGAAAAATTTACAGATCTTAGTTTGGTGTTTAAATGAGGTTGAATACAGCACAACTTAGTAAAATTAATATCAGAAATGAGAGCAGATATAGAAACGGGATTCTGAATAGCTTATTTCATTTGAAAAGTTTTGAATAAAACAATAGGGAAAATTATGGGATTAATGTTTGGAGTAAATGTCTTATGTACTTAGAAGCATCATCTTAAGTTAGCTCTTCCTCCTGAACACAGAAAACAAAAGACTATAATTCTAGGAATTCAGATTACATTCAACTATATTGGTTTAGCTCAGTCCATCAGAGCCAAGAATGTTCAGGTGTGTGGTGTTAATCTTCACAGTAATCTATTAAGAAGGTACTGTTTACCTCATTCTACTTGACCATTCTGCTCAGACATTTGAGGTGTTCTGCCCAGGTGTTCTGCTCATCTAATAGCTAACAGAGTGAAGAATTAATGTTTGCCTTCTGACTCCAAGACAACTACTCTTTCTATTAAGAAAAAGAAATTCTGCATAAAGATTCCTTGCTAACTTCCAGAAGAAATAATAGTAGGCATCCATAAATGATTAGAACATTCAAGGTAATAAAGTTGATTGATCCATACTAGCAGCAAATCTATTGTTCATATAGAAACTACTACACATTAAAAAATGTAATTCCTGTTGTGTTTTCACAAACAGTAATGATTTTTACTTAATACCCAAGAGTGAGCAAATATAAAACAAAACATAACATCATTCTCCTGACCCTGGAGCAAGAAGAGACAGGAGCCAATATTCACTGGCTCAGGATTGCTCATTATCGGCTCCATGTAGGCGTCATCTGTACTCATTTGGTTCAACAAGCACTGAAGATCTCCTGCAAAAGATGTCTCATAAGGTGAACAACAAAAGTGTTTTATAATCAGTAGACTTGAAGGTGCAATATTCAATGCTAAAAACTTCCTCAGGAGGAGACCTTCCATAGTAAGTGGACACAGCTTGATTCAAGAGGTTGCTTGGGAAAGATCATGAGACTGGGTGAGTACATTTTCTTTGTAGTTACATACTACTCTCTCTTGTTGGTAACATATGATTTGGAGTGGTGACTGCTTCATGACCCATAATTCTCAAGCATAGTCTGTTTTCCTTCTGTAGGTCAAGTAATGCTGAGGACCAATCGAAGGACAGAGACTTTGATGACAGGTAGACAAAACATGGAAAACCAAAAAGAGAAAGCGTATATAACAGCACCTGTGACTATATTCTCATGATCACTCTTATATACCAGGTATCTTCTCTATCTCTCTTCTGAGTGTTTGCTATTGTTAGAAGTCTTATTGTTGGTAAAATTCTGCAGACTATATGATTTTAAGTTTGTTTGTATGATATGAAACAGGAGAATTCTCTCCACTTTCATGTCCATTGGCTGCCTGGCTCCATATTTGGACTCAAGTCTTCAAGGGAAGACTTGAGTCAAACTTCTGAAAGTCTTTGCCTCAATTCCCTTATAGTAAAAATTAAAAAATACTTGATTTTGATTGCCATAATACATAGGTTACTTAAAAACTATGTGGAAAACATGGTACTGGAGAAGATCAAGAAAAACATGAAAGCCCTCAACACGTACATTCCATAGAAATTCATAAAAAGCATTTCCAAATAGCTCCTTCTAGTCATACACATACATCATTGTAATGACGTATGCTATTATGGAACTTCCTTCTTTGTTTAACATTTTATCATGATCTTTGTCTATTGCCCTTACTGCTTCTTCATTTGTACTGGTGACAATATATTTTCTCAGATCCCATGCCATCATATCCCATGCCAAAATCCTAGAGGAAAAAATAAAGAAACCATTAAAGTAATATTTAAAAATTGAAACATTATACAAAATGTCATTTATTTTTCATCTTATATTCAAGAAATAGGTCTTTTGTAGGAAATGATAAATAATAATAATAGCTTTGAATTTTAGGAGAGACTTATATTATCTAATCATTTGAAAATATGAAACTAAATCAATAGTTTGATATAGTCACCATCTTATAGTTGAATCTCTTTCTATGTTGAGTTACTATGACTTTTATGTAGAAGGGGTGCTGTAGTTCATCAAATGCTTTTTGGCATTTAATTAGATCATAGTGTAGGTCATTCTTGCAACCAATATGTTCTATATATTGTATGACTAGATTTCCAAGTATTAATCCATAATTTTATCTCTGCATGAAATATGGTACATTTAACAAAGTGTTCAGCTATATACTCTTAATCTTTGCATACATCTTCAAAATTATGATGTATATCCATAGTGTTGTTCTATCTGGAAATTTTGAGGAAGAGTTCCTACTCCATTGACTTTGCATTTTCCATCCCATTTCATATTATCAATTGCTACATATTGCCGAGTGATAAAGTTAGCCCTACATCACTAAAAGTATAACTCCACCCCATGGTTTCATAGTTATTCAGCTAAGATGGCCCCAAATAATTATATACCCACCCATAAAAAGAACTGTGTCATATTTTGTTATACTGTCACTGTGGTTGTTAGTATTCACTGGATTACTGAATTATCCACTGGATTACAAAATCAGAATATTTCTCATTAATCTTATCTTCACTCCAAATTCATACATTTTCTTTGGGTTTTTTATATGAATGGGGTTTGTAGAAAGAATGAAGGGTTTACATATTGGGTGGTCATAGATGGCGGCCTTTGTAGCTTCATGTCAAATGGAGGGAGATAAAAGGGTAGTAATCTGTGAGTAATATGTGGAATGATATGTGGTTAACAGGGGTGAATTAGAATAAGAGGATCTGAATCTGGAACCAGACAGTTGGATATTGAATTCTAGCTTTAACAAATTGGTCTGAATTAGTTTTTTTCCTTTTGAGTCCATTAAGTAAGCATAAAATGGCATACTTAATATGGTCATGTTATTAATGTATTTACTGAATATTATATTATGCATGTTGTTATATTACATTAAATGGCATATAATAAAATTTTACGTACCATGTTGAAAAAATGTTGTGTGTCAGGCACCTAACAGAATTCATCTAATTAAATTATCACAACAAACTGTCAAAGATTTATTGTTCCCTTCCCATTTTACAATGGCCTACTTGACACTAAGAAAAAGGATGTAATCTTATGAAATTAAACACAGGTTAATGGCATGGCATTGAATCCACATGATAGCACAAATTAAAGGCAATTTTATAACAAAGTGGTTTTATTTTTAAAAAACTTATTAGAAAAACTACATTTACTTACAACTTTTAACCATAGTTTGCCTCTAAGTCATATTCTGTGGAAATAATGTTCCCAAGCTAAATCACAATTTCTGGTGTAATCTAGACCAACGTAGTAGTCATGTCTTGTTGCTTCCAATTCATAATTATTAAAATTTATATGATAGTTTTCCCTTCTTGATTCTAAGATTGATGAAAAATCACACAAAATGATATAATGAAAACTGTTTATTTAATCTACAATAAAATTTGAAAATTTCCTGTATCATGTCTTTATCTGAACTCTGCAGGTAACTTGGTCACGTGATGATGGACAATTACTCTGCTGTGACTGAATTCTTTCTGGTGGGGCTTTCCAAATACCCAGAGTTTCAGTTTGCTCTGTTCATACTCTGTCTCATCATGTATCTGATAATCCTACTGGGAAACAGTTTCCTCATTATCATCAGCATTTTAGATTCCCGACTCCACACCCCGATGTACTTTTTCCTTGGGAACCTCTCATTCTTGGACATCTGTTACACATCATCATTCATTCCTTCAATGCTCATCACATTTAGATCTGAGAGAAAATCCATCTCTTTCATCGGCTGTGCTCTACAAATGGTTATCTCACTTTCTTTGGGATCCACAGAATGTGTCCTCCTTGCGATGATGGCCTTTGACAGGTATGTGGCCATCTGCAACCCACTGAGATACCCTATCATCATGAACAGGATACTCTGTGGACACATGGCCGCATGGTCCTGGATCACAGGGTCTGTAATTGCCCTACTGCAAACAACCCTGACAATGGTGTTGCCTTTCTGTGGGAATGTCATTGACCATCTTACCTGTGAGGTCCTGGCTCTCCTTAAACTTGTCTGTTCAGATATCACCATCAATGTGCTCGTCATGGCAGTGGCAAGTATTATTTTATTGATACTTCCCCTGCTGTTAATTTTTACCTCTTATGTTTTCATTCTCTCTTCCATACTGAGAATTAATTCAGCTGAGGGAAGAAAGAAGGCCTTTTCTACCTGTTCGGCTCACCTGACTGTGGTCATCTTATTCTATGGTTCGGCCCTTTTTATGTACATGAAGCCCAAGTCAAAAGACACAAAGACCTCTGATGAGATCATTGTGTTGTTTTATGGAGTGGTGACCCCAATGATGAACCCCATCATCTACAGCCTGAGGAATAAGGAGGTGAAAGGGGCTCTAAGAAAAGTCCTGAGCAAGCACCTACATTTCTGGAAAATATGAAAAGTCTTGTGACCTGTGTTATCTTCACTGAGGGACAAGATCAAGTCCTCTGCATTCAAGACCACAGTCATGGCACCAAGTATCAAGGGAGATGAGTGATTCTAAAATCAAATATGGGATGCAATTCCCTTCAATAAAGAACCCCCACAGAAAGCTTACTGAATTATGCCTTTTCTGCTGAATGTCCAGTTTTAATCAGTCCAGTATTTAGGTCCATAGCATTCTTGATCATATTCAACAAAATCATTGCATATCATTCAGTCTGTCTGTCTCTTTGTGTTCTAGCTCTCCCTTCTCTTCTGCTTTTCCTCCTCCCTGTTTTCATTGCCCCACTCCCCTCCCTTTTCTTTGAATGTCCTTTCCACCCTTCTTTCTCTCTTCCTTGCCCCTTTCCTCAATCTCTTTGAAGTGGATACCTATTGCTTTTGCTCTGTAATATCCTTTCTTATATTATATAAGAAAATAATAGAATTTTTTCTTCAAAAGAACAGGCTTTCATTCTCAATGCATGCTGTGTTTATTAAGTCTGATAAAATTCTCTGGAAACAGAGGTAAATATGGGAACAGCTTTGGGCAATGAAAATAGAATACCTATCTAGAGTGTAATGCTATACTTAGTGCAGCAAGTGTTCTCAGCATGGTTCATCAGAGTTCTACCTTAGTGTCAAAAAAAGAGGTACCCTTCCTTCAAATGTCTCTAATGTGGTGAGCATCAACCTGTAGTTTCTGATGACTAGTTTACCAAGGTGTTTGGTGGGCTTGAATGAGAAGGAGGCATTGTTGAGGGACATCATCTATCTGACTATGTTCTCATAACTTCTTTAAGGACCTGTGGCTAAAGTCAAAGTCAACTTCATGTTTGTATGACTCAATTTGGCTTTTAGTTTTAAAAAACTACTTTGAATTACAGTTTATGAATTATAAGCATATACATACTAATTAACAATATCCACTTACATCTGACATCCTCTTATATTTTTTAGGATAAAAATATTATTAGAGTATGTTTTTGGAGTCATACTAAGATACCTAAACATTAGGATATCTCTTTCCCTTTTTAAATTACTAAACTCTACTCTCTATGACTACATGCATTCCAGGCATCTGCCCACTTACTAAGAAGCATTAATGTTTCTATTTTGTGTCTTCCTTATTTACTTCAGAATAATAGCCTGAGTTTTCCCACTATGTCTCACTATGCTCCAATACAATCCATATCTTAGATGATTGAATTATTCTTTTTGTATAATGTGTACTAGTTTTTAAATAGAGATTGCACTTTCATATAATATAGCCAGTATAGCTTGTACATATTAACACAGAGAAATAATTAAAATAGGAAACCTTTAAAATTTTTGCACATCACCTTTTTTTACACTTTTCTTGAAAACTATGAGTTTCATAGATCATGAGTGGCTTACATAATCCAGTTATTTGCATATATAATATCTGGACTATCATGTGCTCAGTGCTTGACAAATACAAATGATAATGTGTTACTCTATTAAGCTACAAAATAATGAGTCATGCATGTTTCTCTCTAGCCTTGATTTATAGCTTCACAGGCATTTCAATTATAGCAAGGACAGTACAAAACTCTTGATTGCCATCTCCTCCAAACTAGTTTCCCTAAAGTCTCATATACTGACATCCAACCTACAAGAAAATTCTGTCAACTCTATATGAACATTTCATCTGAATTTGACTACTTTCATTTCTATTACCATACTTCAAGTCACTGACATTTTATCTGGACCACTGGAATACTTTTCTAATTCATCATTCCAATGATGCTTTTACTTTCCTGTAGTCCATTGTCTTCATTGCAGCAAGAATATTGGTTTTACATGAGTTATAATGATAGTATGCCTTTTCTTAGATTCTTCTAAATGTTCCCATCCTATTTGAATACTGTCTAAACTCCATGCTGTGTTATACATTGGCATGAATCAATGTAATCTGATGAACATTTACTTCTAACATCTTATCTCATACCTCCTTCCGGTGTGCACTTGATTCTAGTTTCAATGTCTTCAGACTCATTCTCAAAAATGGGAAGGCATTAGTTGTATTGAGATAATATAGGTTGGATAAACAATCTGGAGGCTAAAACAGGACTTATGGTTCCAGGGGTACTTGGGAGAGGGGGAGGTAAGGGAATAGAAATGGTGATAACAAACCCAGGGACAAGGGAACAACAAGTGATCCAAAATAGGAGGTGATGCGGGTATAAGAGGCCTGGTAAGACGTGATCAAAAGTAATCTAATAGGAATTTATTGAAACCCAAGTGAAGGCTGAGCATGATAGTGAGACATGAGGAAGATAAAAGGAAATGGAGGAAAGAACTAGGAGGCTAAGAACATTTATAGAGGTCTAAATGCATATAAGTACATATGTAAGTATATTTTTATAGGATGATCGGAAAACAGATCTTTGTGAATATATTTATAGGTCTAATATTAAGGGAGCAGGTGGACATTGGGCCTCTACTCACATACTTCATCAATGAAAGAACACTTCATTCTAATAACCCAGTATTCCATGATGCTCACTTTCCCAACATGAGCTGAAGAAAAAATGGGTCCATGGCAAATGTGAAGAAAGCTTATGGTGCTTGACTCTCAAAGATATAGTATCTGAGGTCTTTAAGACTTGAAAACAAACAAGCAGTCATTTAGCTGAGAAGCAACAAAGTCAACATGGAAGGCTGTGTGATCACAAGGTATTGATGAGGTCAGGTATCAGTCATAAAAGACCCAGAACAAAATATCATATCAATGTGAATGAAGGGCAGTGAAGAGTGCAGATCCAAAGCTCATCTCTAGGCAATTAGATCTCCCCTTACATAGGGGTCACAAGGAAGAGACAACCCAGTCAAGGTTCAGTGTAGCACCAAAGAAACATAAAACTGTCCTCTAGTTGATAAATGCTTCCCTACCACCACTATCATGATCCCAGGTCTACCTTAGAAATCCAGCCAGAACAGAGCATGTTCTCTGGTACATATAAGAGTTGAAAACACAGGGAATCCAGGACGGATAAACCCTCAGGACCAATAATGGGAGTAGAGAAACCAGGAGGTTAAAGGAAGGTGGGGTGAGAAAGGGGAAACTGATCAATATGATCTATATATAATCCTCTCCCTGGGGGGCAGATAATAGAAAATTGGGTGAAGGGAGACATCGGTCAGTATAAGATATGGGAAAAGTAATTTAAATTATCAAAAGTTCATGAGGGAGGGATGGTGGGGGAGGGAGGAAAAAACTGAGGAGCTGAAAGCAGGGCTCAGTTAGAAACTGTTTTGAAAATAATCAATGCAACAAATGTCAAACTATGCTTGACATAATGGATGGATTATGATATAAAAAAACCTGTATGATCCCCCAATAATATTACATTAAAAATAATAAAGAAAAAGAAAATAGTTCACATTTGATATTATGATACTTTGTTCTCCTTCAGTTTGGAAAACAAACTATGCCATAATTCAAATATCAGCCCCAAATACACAGGTCTATATGCTGAGAATAATACTATGGAAGTTAATAATAATCAGTGATTTGAGATTAAAAAGCATTTGCCACAGGACAAAGCTCAGAAGGAAGGAACTGTTAAAAGAGGAGAAGGAATGGAAATGAGTAACCCAGGGAAGAAATCAAACCAGTGATGTTACCTTGTAGGGATTATAATCAATGACATGAAACAAAATGTGTACAGATTGTTTTGTAGAAAATGGATTTCCTCTGTAAATCTCCTACTTCACATTTGAAACTTTAATAATAAAAATAATAAAATGGAAAAGCATTGTGTATCACATTCATTACATGTAGTTTGTATACAGAAATACATAGATATAAACTGAATATCTTAAATTATGAATGACTCATATTCTCTGGACTTTAATGCATTTCTTTTAATTTCTACAATAATCAGAGAAATTTCTACATATATCAGAGAAAAATTTAAATCAAGTTAAACTTATTTTTATATATTATATATACTTAGGTCTCTAAGATGTTAGTCCTAATGTAACAAAAATATATGACCAACAGCAACATTTTAATTTTCAACTTTAAATCACTTCTGGGATTAGAGAGTCTCTTAGAACAAAACAAAGGCGGATTTAAATTGGCTACCAGAGCCACTGTGGGTTCTCTGGCAGTGGTTAGAGCTCAAAGGTTAGAGGGTATTTATGCAGCAGACACTTACAGGTAATATAAATTTATGACATGAAATTAGGATGAGAGCTTTATTTTTGGTCTGTCTTCATCACCGCTAACACTCATCTGGAGCTGAGCATTATGGACTATAGGGTTTAGAGCGCACTTACAACTCAAAGAGAGGAAAGTTAAGACATCAGCTAATTTGAAGGAAGCAGCCCACTACAACTTCAAATTGAACACAAGAAGTTAGTGAAACACTGGGAATGCTCAATAGAGATCTCCATACTCATGTCTAAAGAGGCTTCCCTAACTTAAAAACTCAAGTCCAATCAAGTGAAAAAGTTGCAGATCTTACCTTGGTGTTTAAATGAGGTTGAATACAGCACAGCTGAGTAGAATTACTAGGAGAAATGAGAGCAGATGTGGAAACTAGGAATTCTGAATAGCTTATTTCATTTGAAAAGTTTTGAATAAGACAATAGGAAAATTATGAGATTAATGGTTGGAGTAGATGTCAAATGTACTTAGAAGCAACATCTTAAGTTAGCTCTTCCTCTTGACAACAGAAAATGAAAGACTATAATTCTAGGAATTCAGATTACATTCAACTATATTGGTTTAGCTGAGTCCATCGGACCCAAGAATGTTCAGGTGTGTGATGTTAATCCTCACAGTAACCTATAAGGAAGGTACCATTACCTCATTTTACTTGGCCATTATGCTCAGACATTCTGCCCAGGTGTTCTGCTCATCTAATAGTTCACAGAGTGAAGAAATAATGTTTGCCTTCTGACTCCAAGACAGCTACTCTTTCTATTAAAAAAAAGTAATTCTGCATAAAGGTTTCTTGCTAAAAATCAGAAGAAAATGATAATAGGCATCCATAAATGATAAGAACTTTCAAGGTAATAAGCTTGATTAATCAATACTAGCAGGAAACCTATTGTTCATAAAGAAATTATTGCAAGTTAAAACTCAAAATTTTTGATGTGATTTCACAAACAGTAATGATTTTAATTTACTACCCAGACAGTAAGAAAATATAAAACAAAAGCTAAGATCATTCTCCTGACCATGGAGCAAAAAGAGATGAGTTCATTTTCATGGTCTCAGGATTCTGCTCAGTATCTGCTCCATTTAGGCATCATCCGTACTCATTTGGTTCAATAAACACTGGAGATCTCCTGCAAGAGATGTCTCATAAGGTGAACAACAAAAGTGTTTTATAATCAGTAGACTTGAAGGTGCAATATTCAATGCTGAAAACTTCCTCAGGAGGAGACCTTTCACAGTAAGTGGACACAGCTTGTTCTAAGAGGTTACGTGGGAAAGATCAAGAGACTGGGTGAGTACATTTTCTTTGCAGTTACGTTCTACTCTCTCTTGGTAATATGCGATTTGGAGTGCTGATTGCTTCATGACCCACAGCTTGAGCATAGTTTGCTCTCCTTCTACAGGTCAAGTAATGCTGAGAACCAATCTAAGGACAGAGTCTTTGATGACAGGTAGACAAAACATGGAAAGCCAAGAAACTGAAATTTCATATATTTAATAAGGTAAAAGCAAAAAGAAAAAGCATACATAACAGAATCTGCAACCATCTTCTTATATACCATCTTCTTATATACCTCTTATATACCAGGTATCTTCTCAATCTTTCTTCTCAGTGTATGATACTGTTAGATGCCTTATTGTTGGTTGAAATCAGAAGACTAGATGACATTAAGTTTGTTTTTTAATATGAAATGGGAGAATTCTGTCCACATTCATGTTCATTGACTGTCTTGCTCCATATTTTAAATTAAGAAAAAACTTGAGTCAAACTTCTGAAAGTCTTTGCCTCCATTCTCTCCCTTCTAACAAAAATTAGAAAATATTTGATTTTGGCAGCCATAATACATAGTTTAAAGCAATATGGAAAGCATGGTGCTGGAGGAGATCAAGAAAATCATCAAAGCCCTCCAGATTCACATTTCATAGAAATTCATAGCAAGAATTTCTAAGTGGCTCCTTTGATTCATACACATAAACATTTGTAATCACTTATGTTATTATGAAACTTCCTTCTTTGTTTGCCATTGTATCATGATATTTGTCTCTTGCCCTTAACTCTCCTCATTTGTACTGGTGACAAAATATTTTCTCACATCCCATGCTATCATATCCCATGCCAGAATCCTAGAGGAAAAATAAAGAAACCATTAAAGAAATTATTAGCAATTAAAGCATATTATACAAAATGTCATTTATTTTTCATATTATATTCAAGAAGAAGGTCTTTTGTAAGAAATGTTAAATAATAATCCTAGCTTTGAGTTTTGGGAGAGACTTCTATTATCTAATCATTTGAAAATATGAGACTATATCAACAGTTTGATACAGTCATTATCATCTCATTGATGTATCCCATCCTATATCAAGAGTTACTATGATTTTTATGTAGAAGGGGTGCTGTACTTCATCAAATGCTTCTTTGGCATTTGTTAGTTAGATCATAGTGTAGGTTATTTTTTCGTTCACTATACTCTGTTTATTGAATGAATGGATTTCTAAGTATTTACCATATTACTGAATGCTCAAATACTCAATTTACCATATTACTGAAGTATTTACCATCTTACTGAATATTTCATGAAATATGTTACATTTAATAAGCAGTAAGTAATATTTTGTAATATTTGCATATGTCTTGATAATTAGGATGGATATCCATAGTGTTATTCTATCTTTGACAATTTTCAGGAAAAATTCTTATCCCTTTGACTCTGCATTTTGCATCCCATTTCATATTATCAATTGTTGCACATCACCTACTGATAAAATTAGCCCTACATCACTGAGTGCAATTCCACCCCTATTCTTTCATAATTAATCTGCTAATATGCCCCCAAATAATTGTATACCCACCATAAAAAGAACTGTGTCATATTTTGTTATATGGTCACTGTGGTTATTAGTATTTACTGGATTACAGAATTACCCACTGGATTACAAAATCAGAATGTTTCCCATTAATCTTATCTTCATTCCAGATTCACACATTTTCTTTGTACCTTTTATATGAGTGGGATTTATATATTGGGCGGTCATACATGGAAGCCTTCATAGCTTCATATCAGATGAAGGGAAAGAAAAGGGTAGAAATCTGTGAGAGGTAGAATGAGATGTGATTGGGAGGGTGCATTAGAATTAGAAGATCTGAATCTAGAAACTTTCAGCTGGATATTGAATTCTAGCTTTAGCAAATTGGTCTGAATTATGTGCTCCCTTTGAGTCAAACAAGTAAGCATAAAAATAGTATACTTAATATGGTTATGTTATTAGCATATGTACTGAATATTATAGTACATATTTTGTTATATTACATTACATGGATTATATTAAATTTTACATACCTCACAATAAACTGTCAAAGAATTATTGTTTACTTCCCATTTTGCAATGACCTCACTGACACTAAGAAAAAGGAGGTAATTTTAGGAAATCAAACACAGGTCAATGACCTGGTATTGAATCCACATGATAGTACATATTACAGGCAAATTTATTATAATGTGGTTTTATTTTCAAAATTCTTATGAGTAAAACTACATTTACTTACAACTTTTGACCGTAGTTTGCCTCTAAGTCATATTCTGTGGAAATAATGTTCCCAAGCTAAGTCACAATTTCTGGTGTAATCTAGACCAACGTAGTAGTCATGCCTTGTTGCTTCCAATTCATGGTTATTAACATTAACCAGATAGTTTTCCCTTCTTGATTCTAAGACTTTAAAAGTCACACTAAAGACTACAATTAAAAGTATTTCTTTAAATCTACAATAAAATTTGAAAATGTCCTGAATCATATCTTTTTCTGAACTCTGCAGGTAACTTGACCATATGGCGGTGGGAAATCACTCTACCATGACTGAATTCTTTCTGGTGGGGCTTTCCCAACACCCAGAGCTCCAGTTTGCTCTGTTCATACTCTGTCTCATCATGTACCTGATCATCCTTCTGGGAAACAGCTTCCTCATTATCATCAGCATTTTAGATTCCCGACTCCACACCCCCATGTACTTTTTCCTTGGGAACCTCTCATTCTTGGACATCTGTTACACATCATCATTCATTCCTTCAATGCTCATCACATTTAGATCTGAGAGAAAATCCATTTCTTTCATTGGCTGTGCACTACAAATGATTTTCTCACTTTCTTTGGGCTCCACAGAATGTGTCCTCCTTGCTATGATGGCCTATGACAGGTACGTGGCCATCTGCAACCCACTGAGATACACCGTCATCATGAACAGGATACTCTGTGGACACATGGCCGCATGGTCCTGGATCATAGGCTGTCTAAACTCCCTACTGCAAGCAACCCTGACATTGGTGTTGCCTTTCTGTGGGAATAATGTCATTGACCATCTGATCTGTGAGATCCTGGCTCTCCTTAAACTTGTCTGCTCAGATATCACCATCAATGTGCTCATCATGACAGTGGCAAGTATTGTTTTATTGATGCTTCCTCTGCTGTTAATTTTCATCTCTTATGTTTTTATTCTCTCTTCCATACTGAGAATTAATTCAGCGGAGGGAAGAAAGAAGGCCTTTTCTACCTGTTCAGCTCACCTGACTGTGGTCATCTTATTCTATGGTTCAGCCCTTTTTATGTACATGAAGCCCAAGTCAAAAGACACAAAAACCTCTGATGAGATCATTATGTTGTTTTATGGAGTGGTGACCCCAATGATGAACCCCATTATCTACAGCCTGAGGAATAAGGAGGTAAAGGGGGCTGTGAGGAAAGTCCTGAGCAAGCACTTACATTTCTGGAAAATATGAAAAACCTTGTGACCTGTGTTATCTTCACTGAGAGACAAGATCAAGTCTTCAGCATTCATGAGAGACAAGATCAAGTCTTCAGCATTCAAGTTCATAGTCATGGCACTCAGTGTCAAGAGATTCTGAAATCAAATATGGGATCCATTTTCCTTCAATATAGAACCTCCCACAGAACGCTTTCTGAATTATGCCTTTTCTGCTGAGTGTCCAGTTTTAATCAGTCCAGTATTTAGATCCATAACATTCTTGGTTATACTCATCAAAAGCATTGCATATCATTCTGTCTGTCTGTCTCTTTGTGTTCTAGCTCTCCTTTCTCTTCTTGTTTTTTCTCTCCTCTCCCTTTTCATCTCCCGACTCTCCTCCCTTTCCTTTATATGTCCTTTCTGCCCCTTCTTTCTCTTTTCCTTGCCACTTTCCTCAATTTCTTTGAAGTGGGTAGTTATCATTTTGCTGTGCAATACCCTTTCTTGAAAAAGAATACACCATGTTCATTGAAAGAACAAACAGTTTAACATTCTGAGTACATGCTGTGTTTATTAAGTCTGATAAAAATTCCCCGGAAATAGGGGTAAATATGGGGATGGCTGTTGGCAATGAAAATAGGATCTAGAGTGCAGTGATTAGCATAGTGCAGCAAGTGTTCTGAACTTGGATAATCAGAGTTCTATCATAGTGTCAAAAAAAGAGGCATCCTTTCTGCAAATGTCCCCAAAGTGATGAGCATCAACCTGTAGTTTCTAATGGCCAGTTTACCAAGCTGTTTGGTGGGCTTGAATGAGAAGGGGGTATTGTTGAGGGACATCGTCTCTCTGACTATGTCATCATAACTCCTTTAAGGATCTATAACCAGGGCTAAAGCCCTGGTGGCATAGTGGTTGTGTGCGGGACTGCTGCTTTAAATCCAGCAGCAGCTCTCCAGGAGCAAGGCTGGGATTTCTACTCCCACCAGGGCTGTGATGCCAAACAAAAAAAGGATCCATGGCTAACATCAAAGTCAACATTGTGTTTGTATGACTCAACTTGGCTTTTAGTTTTTAAAAAACTACTTTGAATTATAGTTTATGATTTACAAGCATGTACATAATAACTAATAAATATCCACTTACATCCGACATCCACTAACATTTTTGAGGATAAAAAATTATTGAGTATGTTATTGGAGTGGTACTAAGTTATCTAAATGTTAGGATATCTCTTTTTCTTTTTAAGTTACTAATTTCTTCTCTCTATGACTATAGGCATTCCAGGTCTCTGCCCACTTACTAAGGAGCATTTATATGTTTCTATTTTGTGTCTTCCTTATTTGCTTCAGAATAATAGCCTGGGATTTCCCACCATGCTTCACTGTGCTTCAATTCAATCCATGTTTTGTATTATTGAATTTTTTATTTTTTGTGTAATGTATTCTAATTTTAATAGATTGCCCTTTCATATAATATATGCAGTATTGCTTTTACACATTAATACACACAGCTAATTAACATGGGATACCTTTACAATTTTTTGCACATCAGCTTTTTTTCCTACTCTGTGCACAAAAACTATGAAACTGTATGTCATGAGGGCTTTACACAATCCACATATGTGTAGATATAATACCTGGTCTATTAAGAGCTCAGTGCTTGATAAATACAAATATAATATGTTACTCATTATTCTATTATCCTACAAAATAATGAGTCATGTATGTTTCTCTCTAGCACTAATTTACAATTTCATAGGCATTTAGATTATAGCATGGACAAAACTCTTAACTGCCATCTCCCCAAACTACTTCTCCTAAAGTCTCACATACTCACATCCAATCCAGAAGCAAGTTCTGTCAAATCTATCTTCACATTTCATCTGAATTTGACTTCTTTTGTTGCTATTACAATAGTTCAAGCCACTGACATCTTATCTAGACAACTGTAACATTTTTCTAATTTGTCATTCCTGTTTGCAGGTTACGCTCCTGCAATCCATTGTCTGCACAACAGCCAGAATATTGGTTTTACATAACTTTTACCATAATATGCCTTTTCCTAAAACCTTCTATATATTTCCCATCCTACTTGAATAATATCTAAACTCCATACCATGTTCTACATTAAATCTAAACTCCATTTAATGTTCTGCATTAAAGTCTGTCAACGTAATCTGACGCACCCTTACTTCTAGCATCTTATCTCGTACCTCCTCCGCTGCTCGCTTGATTCTAGCTTCAATGTCTTCATACTCCTTCTCAAAACTGGGAAGGCATTAGGTCTATATAGATAAGCTAGGCAAGATAAGCCATCTGGAGTAGAAAACAACAAGACAGATGGTTGGGGGAAGCACAGGAGAGAGGGAGGTGGGGGAAAAGAAGTGATGTTAATGAACCCAGGGACAAGGAATCTCAAGTGATCCAAAATCAGTAGTGAGAAGGGTGTCAGAGGTCTGGTAGGGCTTGATCAAAGGTGATGTAACCAGGGGAATCACTGAAACCCAAATGAAGGCTGAGCATGGTAGTGGGACAAGAGGAAAGTAAAAGGAAATAGAAGAACTAGGAGTAAAACGTCATTTATAGAGGTCAAAGTACAGGCTTGTACATATACTTATATATGATGATGGGGAAATAGTTCTATTCACATATATTTATAAGGTAGCAGATTGATATTGGGCCTTTACTCAAGTACCCCTTCAATGCAAGAACACTTTGTTCTATTAAACCGACATTCCATCATGCTCACCTTTTTAACATGATTGCTGAAAACAAAATGGGTGCATAAGCAAATGTGGTGAGGAAAACTGAAAGAGCCCAGCTATCAAAAGATATAGCATCTAGGGTCTTGAAGGCTTGAAGATAAACAAGCAGTCATCTAGCTTAGAAGGAATAAAGCCCATATGGGAGAAGCACACTAGCCTGTGTGATCACGAGATGTCAGTGGGATCAGGTATCAGGCATCAAAAAGCTAAAATCATATCATTGTGAATGAGGGGAAGTGTGAAATGGAGACACAAAGACCATTGGTAGGCAACTGGACATCCCCCTACAAAACGGTTGCAAGGAGGAGAGGAGCCAGTCAGGGTGTACTATAACAACAATGAAACATACAATTTTCCTCTAGTTCTTAAATGCTTCCTCCACCCATTACCATGTTCCCAATTCTACTTTACAAATCTGACTAGACCAGAGGATGGACGCTGGTACAGATAGGAACTGGAAACACAGGGAATCCAGGACAGACAAACCCCTCAAGCGGTGACAGTGGTGATAATGAGAGTGGAGGGAAGGTGATGTAGTAAGTGGGAACCAATTACAAGAATCTATATATAAACTCCTCCCTGGAGGTCGGGCAACAGAAAATTGGGTAAAGGGAGACGTTGGACAGTGTAAGACATGGCAAAATTTTAAATTATATGGGGTTATTGAGGGAATAGGAGGAAGGGGGAAATGATGAGCTGATTGATACCAAGGGCTCAAGTTGAAAGCAAATGTTTTGAGAACGATGATTGCAACAAATGTACAAATATGCTTTGCACAATGGGTATAGGTATGAATTGTGTGATAAAAATTGTACAAGCTCCCGGTAAAATGATTTTAAAATAAAAATAAATATATTAGCATTATAAAAAAGTGAAGGTCTTGAATTTTTCTGCTTCTTTCTTTCACACTCTTTTCCCGGTTCTCCCCCTGGCCCTCTGACTCATTTCATACAGGTCTTGTTTAAGTGTGTAGGGATTTTTTTTTTTTTTTACAAAATCCTTAACATTATTGTGGGAACTTTTAGTCTGTCCCCCAAACACACACTAAATTGTAAGTTCCAAATGGCAACTTTTTTGTTATTTGTTGGTTATGTGTCCCCATTGTCTAGTCAAATGTCAGGCAAATCATCTGTAAATAAGAATTGGATATGAAATATGTTGTCTGTGACTACATTGTAAATTTCAATCTAGAATATGCATATACTTATTTAAATATCTTCTTCCTGTTGACTAAATACATTATATAAATCCTAAACCAATAGTTAAATGATATAATTAATATTTGCCTAGTGCAATATACTGCATTTCACATTCTGTTGGTTATTTACGTATATGAGCTTCTTGGTTCATATTTTCTTTGCTAAAATTGGTCATAGCTTCTTATAGCAATCTGATTTATCTGGACAAAGTCATTTACCTTTTATTTGAGCAAGAAGAAAGTTATAACGATATATGTTTTATTGATTGATGTTTGTGAAACTTTTCTTCTCCAGAATGTTCTGTAAATACTAACTATACTTTGCTCATTATTATGGAAGTTTTTTTGTTTGTATTTTTCTTTCTTTTTATTATCAGAAGGAATTGCTTTGTTTCTTTTTTTATTAATCATTTTATTGGGGGACTTTTACAATTCTGAAGACAATGCATCATTCAATTGTATTAAGCACATTTGTACATGTTCCCATCAACATTTCCCAAGCATTTTATTTCTACTTGAGCCCTTGATATCAGCTCCTCCTCCCCCCCCCCCCGCCCTTCACCCTTGTGAATACTTGATCAATTATATATTATTGTTGTTATTTCATGTATTGCACTGTCCGTTGTCTTCCTTAACCCACATTTCTGTTATTTGATCTCCTGGGGGTGAGTTATGTATCCAACCTCCTAATGGGTTCCCCATTTACCTCTCCCCCCCTCCCAACTCCCCCTACCCTGATGAAATTGTTGCTCCCACTACTTCTGATGAGGGATTTCTCTGTACTGAATTCCCTGTGTCAAAACCTCTTATCTGTGCCAAAATGTGTACTCTGAACTAGCCAGATTTATAGAGTAGAACTGGGTCATGGTAATGGGGTGGAGGAAGCATTCAGGAATGATAGTTGTTTCATCGGTGCTATTCTACACTCTGGTTGAATTTTTCCTTCCTTGTAATCTTACTGTGGGGGGATGTCCAAATATCCATAGATGGACTTTGGGTCTCCATGCCAGCCCGCCTCATTCACATTGATCTAATTGCTTGTTCTGGAGTTTTTGATAGCTTATACCTGATCCCGTTGACACCTAGGGTTACCCAGGTTGGTGTGCTTCTTCCATGTGGGCTTATTTTCCTTCTTGCTAGATGGCTGCATGTTCAACTTCTTTGTGATCCTAGACACTATATCTTTTGATAGCCATGCACCAGGATGAATTGCTGATTCAAGTTTTTCTAATTTCTTGGTATCCTTTATAAAACTTTACGCAGTCAATGTTTTTTATTACTATCTTGGCGATAACAAATTTAGTAATGTAATTCTACTACTGGAAAGAGTGGTTTCTTCATGAAATTCCAAGCATTTTTTTCCATTTCATAGGGTCTTACTCCATTTTATAATCATCAATAAAAGTAGTTTGGTTACATAACATTTTAGTAATGTAGTATCACCTTGGATAATAAACTAATATCAAATTATCAATGAACATTTCAATCTCACATGCTCTTCTAGAACCTGGCAATCACTCATTAAAAAACATAGTCTATTTCCTAAAACCTTTAAATTCAGGTGAGCCTTATGGCTGCCCCTGCCAGTATTATCATGGTGACTCTAATATGCAAAGCAAAATTTTTTTCTGTTGAGTTTTTGCAGTTGCTCCTCAGGCCCATCTCTGAGACAAGTCTGGATGTGTTTGAGCCATGAGCAAGAATCAACTAATGGCAGCAACAATATCAGCAGGAATGCAATGTGATAGAAAGAGCCATATGTGACTTCTAACACTACTTGTAAAAAGTGATATGACTTCCCGCTGGAAGACTTGCTGGCTCCCCATTTCCTCTCTCCTCTTATAGAGTGTCTATATATCTCTATCAGTCTCTCTCTATATCTCCCGTCCTCCTCACTTAAACAACATATGTAAGGAAACTGTGTCTAGTCATAACTCAATCAACAGCAATCAGACACATTAGTGAATTACCACTATTACTCTACTGGCCAAAATTCAAGCTGCACCAGCTGACATCAAGTAAAGAGAAAACAAACTGTCCCCAGAAATCTCAACAGAGATTGGAAAGTCATTATAAAAATTAATGTGATATGTGACTAGTTTTGAGATCCTCCCTTAAATAGAAAAGTACAACCGGAACAACAATCTTTAGAGAAAGAAAAATCCAGACTCCTATAATGTATTATTAACAATGTTCAAACTATAATTAAAAAATGATTATACCTACTCACAATGCAATCAGTGAAGATCAACCCGGTAATAAGTTAATAGACTTAAAAAACAATCATCTTCAAGTAGATATTCTAAATATGGTCATGAGATATTTTTTTTAAATGACCATGAAAATTTCAAAAAAGACTGATAAAAAATTAAAGAAGCCCAACTAATAAGTCTAGAACTGAAGAGTAATTAAATTTTTAATTATTGGAGAACATGTCAACAGACTCCAGATGATGTGAGAAAAAATAGCTATAAAACTGAATAGGTCAATAGAAATTACCTAATCTAAAGAAAAGAGGAGTCAATGACTTTTTGCTTATTGTCAGGATGCAGAACGTTATCATTGCCTATATAACACCATTCTCTGCTCTTTCTACATTCTTAATGACAACACTTGTATTCTGTATTTAATAACCAGGCAGCAACAAGATCAGGAACGTTAGGACCACAGAAAGCTTAATGATGTCAGACTAACATGGTCGTCTCATTTCCCTTTGCCACTGATAATATAGCACTAAACACGTGACTCAATTCAGAAAATGAATTTAGAATGGGGACTCTGTGAAGGTTTCTCTCCCTTTGAAGTGAAAATAAAGAGGGACACAACTTGTTTTCCAGTTTCTTGAAAACTGATTTTTCAGTGTGAATTGAATTTATGCCAAGAGCTTCCAGCACACTAGCAACAGATGAAAAATAGAAGGCAGGTAAAAAACCTGGTGTAAGTGCCCAGGTTCATGACTTTTATGAACCTTGAGATATCCTTCTTTTCACTTTCAGTGAGCTAGCCTATATCCAGTTAAATTATAGTTAACTTTCCAGGACAATATTTCTCATGTGTGGGGCCGGTAGGGGGAAGGTGTCAGGTGTCATCAAGTTGTTTCAACCCATATAGACCTTGCATATAACAGAGCAAATGTTCCTATGCTTGAACCTATTGTTGCAGCCACGATGAACTGCTTCCAAGAATAATAATTTTTTGGCCAAACTTTTTTAGTTAGTATTCTGTAGTTGATTAACACACTTTCAATGGTCTTAGCGGGGAGGGGTAAAGGGAGGCTCTTGCAGATTCCCAAGAAAATGTCAGAAAGGCAACATATTGTCCAGCATTATCCTTGGATTTGGGTTTACTGAGTGAACAGCACTTTTCTAGGGCAGCATCTGATCTCAGGTTCTTCACCCTGAGAACATTTGGGGGATTTCAGTTTGAAGACCCTCTGAAATCTTAAAACGTAGCAGGAAACTCAACCACCCTTCTAATATCTAGCTGGTTTATTATATAAGCAGACTGAGTCATCTCTCCATTTTAGATGGCTAGATGCTTGTGGAAGATCTTAGTATTGCTTACCTCACTTACTGGGAAGAATCAAATGGGAAGTGGCCTTCAGAGAAACTTAAAGAGAGTCATAAACACTAGTACATGAGTCAAGTCTTACACATTTAACATTTAAAGGTATTTTATTTAATTTTATTTCTTCAAATAGTTTTATTTTATATTGTTTTCTCTTTATATATGTATTCCCTCCTAAACTAGAAACTCCCAAAAGGCAAAAACTTTTAACTTTTTCATCTTTTTAAATCCCTACAACATTGAGTAAATTTATGAGACAAAGCTCATAAAAGTGCTTGGTACATGGTTGATACTAAAAATATAAGTAGGAGAAAGTGGAAGTTGTGAAATACTCATATTGCCATATAATTAAAGCCCAATTGACTGTTCCTGTTTGTAAAATATGTGCCCTTTTTTCCTAGTGTAATTAATACAGAGGAGCTAAAATGTCATAGCTAAAGGTGATGGTGTCCTAACTAAGGTCTTGACAATTCTGGAGATTTTACATTAATATTCCTATGGAGGGAGTTTAAATACTAAGACTTGGCTGTGGCACAACAGACTCGGAGAGACAGAAACTTGACTGGAGATAAGTGGAGCTGGGAGAGTAATTCCCTAAAGTTCACATCCACAGCTTAGTTATTGTACCATTATATCATCTTCATCCTAACAAGAGAAACATGTATTTACTGCTCTTATAAAGGGTTACATTAAAAAACTTCTGACAATGGGAATTGACTTTGTAGGAAACTGAGAGTAAAAGAAACCTCGATCCCTGCCCTCCCACATTGTCACTGTACCAAAGACAAAACAAATCAAATGGGAAATTCTCAAGACTGCAACAGGAAATAGTTCCATTTTTACTATCGTTACTTTCCTGATTTCCCACTAAAAATACTGTAACATTATCATATGGCAAAGCAAACACCGCCATGGGGGGTTCTAATGGCAACCCTGGGAGCATAGAACTGTCCGACGTGGTTCCCAATACTGCGACTCATCACAGAAGCCAAGTGTCATCATTCTTCTTCAGAGCAGTAGCTGGATTTGAACAGCCAATCTTGGATTAGCAGCCCAATGCTCAACTTGCTGTACTATGTAACATGACAAAACATAAGTGGAATATTTTAAATTATAAAGTAAGAGGTTATATGAGAGGAGAAGTTTGTGCTTAAATGTGTATTATATGTCTTATATGCACAAAAACACATCCTAACATAAATAATATGTCTATAATTGTGGATGATTCATTTCCTCCTTTGGGCTTCCTATAATAAATAAATATTATTTATATAGTCACAGAAAATTTTAATTCAAACAAATCTTTTGGAAGGAGAAACTTTGTCGTATAGATTCTGGATGAGTTATCGAGAAAGTCCTATCCCTGGGGGGGAAGAAGAGATGTGGCTGGTAGAGCAGAGAGTCGGTGAGAAAGAAGACCTTCAAGGTTATGGATGGACAGACACAGTGGCTCACGCATAGCAACAAGGAGAGTTCAGGACCCAGCAGTGTGTCAGTCTGCTGTGTGTAGGTCCATAGGCATCAGGACGAACTTGACAGCATCTAACAAGAACGTGCACAATTAGATCTTTGAGACATTATCTCTCATCTACCTAAAAGTGACTGCCTTCAGAAGGATTAAAGACTCAACTTTAAATCACTTCTGGGATTACGCAGTCTCTAAGAAGAAAATAAATGAGTTTTTAAATTAGCTACCAGAGCCACTGTGGATTCTTTGTAAATATTTAGGGTTCGAAATTTAGAGAGTATTTGTGCAGCAGACTGTTTATAATTGATACAAATTTATGACATGGAATTCGGGATAAAAACTTAATTTGGTCTGCTTTTCTCACCAGTCATGTGGAGAGGAATATGGACTGTGTGTTTAGGAGTACTTAAAGTGCAAAGAGAAGAAAACTAAGAAATCAACTCATTTGAACAGGGGTGTCTACTCCACTGACAATACATGAACAAAGAAATTAGTGAGAGACTGGAATACTGAGTCAAGACATTCCTGCTTATTTCAAAAAACAGCTTTCTTCAAAGATAAAATCGAATCAATCATGTCATCTATTATAAGTGAAGAAGTTGAGGGACCTACCTGGATGACAAAGATGTTTAAATGAGGTGAGTTAGAGCAGATTGGAGGAGATATGCCCAAAAAGAAGTGCAGATTTGGGAACTAGGAATTCTCAAAAACATTTTATTTGACAAAAATTTTAATGAAACAGTAAAGAGGTGAAACCAAAGGATTGATGGTTGAAGTAAATGTCTTGGATATGTAGAAACATCACTGTAAGTTAGCTCTTTCTCCTTGCCTTGGAAAAAGAACAATTGTGAATCTATGAATGCAGATGCCCAATTTCTGTACAGTTAGTAGTACACACAAATTGAAATAAACTTTATGCCTTCTGACTCCAAACAACTACGATTTTTAGTAAGAAATAGTAGTTTTGCCATGAAGACACCTTGCTAGCCATCTGAAGAAAGGGGTAGGGGACTTCTAGAACTGATTCAAATATTCAGAATAAGAAGCTGAATTAAGCAAAACCAGCTATAAATCTATTCAACACATGGAAGCTCCTACAAGTTGAAAATTCAAGATTTCTTTTGTGTTCCCAGTAATAGAAAAAATTGAGCTTGGTACCCACAAAATGAGAAAAATAAGAAACCAAAAATCACGATAATCCTCAAGATCATGTAGCAAGAGGAGAAAAGGACTTAATTCTGATGGGCCTGTAAGGCTCATTATCAGCTTTTTTGGGGGGAAAGGGACAGGTCAAAAACACTCATCTATTTCAACAAACATTCGAGATCAACTGCAAGGGATATCTCATATGGTGCATAACACGGGTGTTTTACAAGCAGTCGGATATAATATGTGGAATTCAGCACTGAATATTTTCTCATGAGAAATATTCCATAGTACGTTGGGCATAGCCTGTTACAAAAGACTCCTGTATTGAAACAGGGAGTCTGGGTGATTTTCATTACAGACAGTTACACACTCCTCACTCCTGTTGGTAATATAAGAGTAAGAGTGGTGAATGCTTATGGCCCATAGTAATCAAACTGAGTTTGATCTTCTTCTATAGACTTTGTTCAAAGCAGTGGACCAATCTAAGGACAGAGCCTTTACTAAGAGACAGACAAACCTGGAAACCAAGAAACTGAATTTACTACTGTAAGGTAATTAAAAAAGGAGCCGCAGCAGAAGTCCCCACTGTGTTCCCACCACCTTGCCTATATCTGGGCATCCTCTTTTTCTTTTTATGAGGGAGTGCATCCCATGTGTCTGCTATCTTTGTCCACACTCTAGTCCTTAGAGTGTGATCTACCCATGAGAGTCTAATTGGTAGGCACTAGAATCTTATTGCAAGAATTGAAGTTATGCCTTGTTTAAATAGTGAAGCGCTATTTGATGAAGTCAGAAGACTACATAGCATTAAATTAATCTATGTGAGATAAAATAGAAGAAATCTATCCAATGGCCTGTCCATAGACTGTCTTTCTTGCTACTTGGATTTCAGAAAACCTTAAGTCAAACTTTGAAAGTTCTTGCTACCATTCCCTTCGAACAAAAATTAGAGAATGCTATTAGTTTTTTTTAATAATATGTAGGGTAATCATGAACAATTTGGAAAATATGCAAATGGAGATTAAGAAATGATCAAAGCCTGAAAGTTTGTGTTGTTTCTTCCAGACACAGAAGGACATGAATAAGATTACAGTCACTTTTGTTATTATAAACTTCCTTTTTTGTCTAACATTTTATCATGACCTTTGTCTCTTCTCTGATTGGTACTGGTGGTATCCTATTTGACAGTATATTCTCTCATAAACCACACGACTACAGGCCAGAATTCCAGCATCCTAGAGAAAAAGAAGAAGGAGAAAAACCTTAAAATATGAGTGAACTTGAAATATCCTGGTATACCGACTGTCATTTTTTCTTACTCTATTCATTAATTATATCTTGATGCTGAACTGTTAAACAGATATAATACTACTTTTGAAATTTTAGGATAGACTTGTATTATCTAACCATTTGGAATTATGTTGACCAACAGCATGATAAAGATATTTTCTATTACCTTATTGATGTATTCTCCTATGTCAAGATTACCAAGATGTTTAAACCTAAGAAAAGTTATATTCTATCAACTGCATTTTCCCATTTAGTTAAAAGATAATATAGGTTATTTTTGTTGCCTATATGTTTTATATATGGATAGATTCCCAAGCATTGCTTTAGAAATTAATGTTTTCATGAAATAAGTTATATCACTTTAATATATAGCTTTAATGTACTTTATAATTTTTGCATATATATTCATAAGTAGTATGGATATCCTTTGTGTTATCCTATCTGTGGCAGTGTTGAGTAAGAGCTCTTGTGTCTTTGTTCCTACGTTTTCCATTTCATCCAGTTGGCTAAACTCTACCTATAAAGTTAACCTTAGCTCGCTGAAAATGAAACTGCCTCAATTGTTTCATTTTTGTCCTGTTAAAATGCACAAACATACTATGCACTCATAATAAAGGGATTGTGCCTTTTACTGATTTTTACTACCTCTGTGGTTATTTGAATTCAGTGGATTGCAGAATCATTCATTGGGATTATAGAATGAGACTATTTCTTGCTAATATTTTCCTTACTCAAGAACGGCATATATTTGGACCTTTTTGAAACAAGGCGGTTGTACAGAAGACAAGGGGGTTACATGCTGGTTATTATAGATAGTAGCCTTCCAGCATGTTGGAGAGAAAAAAATGTATAGAGCTATGAGATATTGGATGATAGTTGTTAAAATGACTGAACTAGAATCATTTGCCGGAACCAAACCACTGGATATTGAATTCTGACCTTAGCCAATCTATACAACCTTGGGTGCCATACTTTTACCGTCCTCTATTTCATCCTTTGTGAAATTGGTACTATTTCAGAGTGTTGGTTTGAAATTTAATGAATTAATAGGTTATGTGCTTATAATATGCTCAATCAATAATGATATTATATTATTAAAGTGCAAATTGAGCAAATTGTTTTCATATAGTGCGTTACAGCATGTGTAATACAAGTTCAGATGCTATGTTGTTACCATCTAGTATGCCGGACATGTAAAAAATTCAATTTGTAATTATAGCACCAATGATTACCACTTTCTTCTCATTTTACAATAAGTATGCTGAGACTCAAAAAAGTTACACAACACAAGTCCATCCTCAGGATAATAAGCATAGTACTAATTTTACATGACATTTTAAATTAGAATCAGTTTTCAGCTCAGCTTGTATCAACTTTATGGCAGGAGACAGAGTTATTATAATACAGATTTAATTTCAAGGTGTTTAGAAGTGCAAAGCTCCTTATATGATCATATTTGAAAGCATAATAAAAGTTTAGATTTCCCTGAATCACATGTTTTCTAAACCCTGCAGACGACTTGATTACATGGCGATGGGGAATCACTCTGCTGTGACTGAATTCTTTCTGGTGGGGCTTTCCCAACACCCAGAGCTCCAGTTTGCTCTGTTCATACTCTGTCTCATCATGTACCTGATCATCCTTCTGGGAAACAGCTTCCTCATTATCATCAGCATTTTAGATTCCCGACTCCACACCCCGATGTACTTTTTCCTTGGGAACCTCTCATTCTTGGACATCTGTTACACATCATCATCCATTCCTCCAATGCTCATCACATTTAGATCTGAGAGAAAATCCATCTCTTTCATTGGCTGTGCACTACAGATGTTTTTTTCACTTGGTTTGGGCTCCACAGAATGTGTCCTCCTTGCTATGATGGCCTATGACAGGTACGTGGCCATCTGCAAGCCACTAAGGTACACCATCATCATGAACAGGATACTCTGTGGGCACATGGCTGCATGGTCCTGGATCATAGGCTGTCTAAACTCCCTACTGCAAGCAACCCTGACATTGGCGTTGCCTTTCTGTGGGAATAATGTCATTGACCATCTCACCTGTGAGATCCTGGCTCTCCTTAAACTTGTCTGTTCAGATATCACCATCAACGTGCTCATCATGACAGTGGCAAGTATTGTTTTATTGATGCTTCCTCTACTGTTAATTTTCATCTCTTATGTTTTTATTCTCTCTTCCATACTGAGAATTAATTCAGCAGAGGGAAGAAAGAAGGCCTTTTCTACCTGTTCGGCTCACCTGACTGTGGTCATCTTATTCTATGGTTCAGCCCTTTTTATGTACATGAAACCCAAGTCAAAAGACACAAAGACCTCTGATGAGATCATTGGCCTGTCTTACGGAGTGGTGACCCCTATGTTGAACCCCATCATCTATAGCCTGAGAAATAAGGATGTCAAAGAGGCTGTGAAGAAAGTCCTGAGTAAACACTTAGGTCTGTTGAAAACATGAACAATATTTAGATGCATGATATCCTCAGAGACAGACAAGATTTAGTCTCTGACATTTACAGATGAAGTCATAACTCACCATCGGGGAACATTGGCATTTTAAAACCAACATAGATTACCCATATATGCCATCTGATTAGTGTCTGGTCTGCAGAGTAGAGGTGTACAGTGCTACCAATTATCCACATAAAAGCTTTTCATCAAAATGATTCTCTCTGCCTTCTCTTCACTTTTCTCTTTATCACGTTTTTATCCCTTTCATCACCTCTATTCTCTCTTCTTTCTCCATCTCATCTTCTCTCTTCTATTTCCTTGTTCTCACACCTCCTTCTCATTCTCATTTATTACTTAGTCATGTCTTACATTCACCATCTAGCATTTCTTCAGGTAAAGAATGCATCCTTTTCTTTTAAGCATCTACCCTTCCTTCCTTCCTTCATTTCATCCATGAAGTGCTGTGTGGCACAGACCTCCAGAAATATGGGTAAGCATGAAAAAAAAGGTCTAGCCAATTTAAGAAGGAAGTCCCTCTAGTCATTGAGATGCATGCGGGGCCAAGCCAGGCCAATCAAACTCAATACTGAGTGTGCTTCCTCAGTAATGAAAAGAGGTACTCTTCTGCTGTTGTTGCTAAATGGTTAGAGAGAGAGCCTGTAGTCAATCCTTGAGAATATTACAGTCTAGCTGAGAGATAAATGTGAGCGGAGGGGAAGACCCTATCATTTTAACTCTTAGATCCACATAACTCTACAATCAAATTCATCATTACTCTTTCTAGTTGTATGGATCATTAAAATATATTTTTATTGAAAATATAGTTTTAACTGGATTTTTATCTCTTACAACTATATAATACTAACTTGTGCATTCCTTTGTCACCCCAACACCTACCCCTTTCCATTCACATTTTTAAAATAAAAACTTTTAACTGGATGGCCCAATTAATTTCCAGCTTTAGAGGGTCTTTTTCTCCTTCAACAATTAAATTATAATAACCAGACTTCTGTGAATGCCTGAAAGATTTTGAGTCAACTTCCCTGTTGGGGAATGTTTACTTATTGTATTTCCAAGAAATGTTTACCTATTGTATTTTCTGGTGTTCATTTTTAAATTGATTTATTGGGGGCTCATACAACTCTTACATATCCTTCCATTGTTTGTCAAGCACATTTGTACATTTTTTGCCATCTGATGTTCATTTTTGTTCCATATGACTGTTCTGAGGTATTTTTGCTATTCCTCTCTCATAATCACTGAAAAATAAATTATTTCATTGTTGTTAAGCATCTATGCCATAAAACATACACCAATATAGAGTTTCAACTTGTACATTTTTGGCAACATTAGTTACATTCTCAGAGTTGGGCAATCATTCTCAGCCTTCATTTCTGAACCATTCTATCCTTCTTCTTTAATGTAAATTCACTATCCTCTAAGGCTGCCATTTCATCTTGGAGGTTTCTATTGCCAAGATGATCTCACTAGTTCTTAAAAAGCATAATTCTCAAGTAGGACTTTTTTTTTTAGCTAGTTAAGCTACACTACTATTTGGTTTTAAAAAGGTATCAGGGATAATTGTTGCCTTAAGATGATCTCAAGGCAAGACTTTCAAGGGTTCATCCAGCTTCCAAGGTTCTAGACACTCTAGAGTCCTTGAGAATTTGATGTTTCAGTTTGCATTTCCCCCTCTTCGGAACCCAAATTAAAATGCTCAGTAATGGTATCTGGACACCATCTCATTCTTCTGGCTTTATGGCAAATATGCAAATTGATAATGCAAATTAATGATCCATACAGTTCATTTCTTCCTTTACTCCCTGATCCTTTTATTCTTCTCTTGAAACAGGTGAATAGAAATCAATTTTTGTGTCTTTGGAAGGCATCTTGAAACTTTCATAGCCCAGGAGCTACACAACAAACTAAAAGGTAGAACAGAGGCTTGATTCACATATGAGGCCAATGCACTGAGATGCCACAGAAAGCACAACTCGAATCCATGGGTTGTTTGGGTGTTTGGGTAGCGCAGCAGCTACTCTGGTTTGAGGTTTGATCTATTGATGCTGTTTGCATCTGGTTGTTTTTTCTTGGTCACTGTGGTCAATATGGGAGAAGGATGGGGCTTGCTAATAACTTATCACACAATTTTTGCAGTTTGATTTTTTACAGGTGTATCTCCACTCACAATAATCTTACAAGTAAAATGATTTTAAGATCTCAGTAGTACATTTTCACAAACAATTATCATAAATCTATTTAATATTCATATCCAAAAGACCATGTATGTAAAAGTCATCTTTACTTAGCTTTAAGAATGGTAGGAATGGTTTTTGAAGCCATGGCAAAAAGAAATTAATATTAGCTCTGTCACATCCCATGGACTCCCTGGGTCATTTTCTTGATACCCTGGTCTGCTACTAGGTTGGTAGTGTCTACTCATTTTTTTGTTATTCAATTATTATGGGCAACATAATAATCAGCCATTAAAAGTTAGTGGATACATAACCCAAAGCACTCCTCAACAGAATTCTTCCCAATGGGAGGAATAATTGTTTTATATATAAAAACACCAAACACCATTTACTCTTTTTGTATATACAATTGGAAGCTTATGGAGTAGCACAGTCTTGACGGGGAATGTTATAAAGAAGAGATTAAAAATCTTCTGTTTAAATAGGGACTCCGGCACCAACACAAACATGGCACCCAAAGTCTAAATATAAAAACACAAAAATAATCATGAACTCCAAACAAAGTTTGGAGTGAGTTTTAGAAGTAGCTCTGGAAAGACTCTCCCACTATAACTTCCAGTTGCTGAATTATCTTTTGGCACTGATGTTCGACTTCCTCACATTAAAACTACAGGAAAGAAAGTTAGGATGCTTTAAAGAAGAATATGTTCTTATATATTGACATATAATGAATCTACAAGCACCTTGGGGAAGGTGTTCTGTTCATGAAAGGTCACTGAACTTTACCCTTAAGAGCTGTGCATTTTCAATAAGAAGTCCAAGAAAGAAAGCAGCAACCCAACCTATTCTCTGGCCCTTGGTATTAGTGTCAGTATTATTATTATTACTACAATATCTATAAAATGAGTGTGTGCCTGATGCATTCGTAACAAATAGAGTCCAATAATCAAAAGTATTTTAAACAACCTATTTGAACTTTAAAACTTCAATACCACAGCAACTCTATAAACATCTGATTTACGTAAGCTAACACAGCTGCTCTGGCGTATCTTCCCAATAGCCTCTTTGACCTTAACCAGCACTCCTCTCTTAACTGCAACAGCCACTTTCAAGTAAGAATACATTTTGACACAGTATTTATCCTGGGACTAAGTATTAGAGAAAGATGACTTTCTTAAAAAGTGAAATAAAATATATACCAGGATGTGATTACATAGGTAGATATGCATACATTCATGATTATAGCAGGATGCATGTGTGTATATATATGTACATACATAGATGTATCTGTAGACATATAAATACACATATACATGGGTACTGCATATATTCATATACATAACAAAACACTTAGGAGGTACAATTATTGATTGTTCTTAGACATAACTGATTATCTCATGGGGTTGCTTTACTCTGTTTGAAGGTTTAGGACTTTAATCTTGTGGGGCAATTTGGTCGCTTGGTAGTTCAGATAATTTACGCTCAATTTTCTAGTTTTGTGAGTAGTGTCAGGAATCTTAAAAGCTTTTGAGAGGCCATCTATTATACATCCAACTATTGGTCTCTACTCAACTGGAGCCAAATAGAAAGAAGGAGACGTATGACTCAAAGAAAAAAAGTAGCCTACAGGAACTACAGCCTCTTCTATCAAGAGAATGAAACCACTTCCCAAACTCACTGCTGTGCTGAATAACAGATTGGCTCATAAAGTAAACATGAGCAATGTGCACCCTTCAAAATCATCGAAGATCAATGGTCAACCTTTCCTCTAAAGGAAAGACAAGGAGGTAAGGAAACAAAAGGTGGATAAGTTAATGGGCACAGACAACCAGAATGGAAATCATGAGGATGGTGACACCGTGAGAGACATAAGCAATGTTACTGAAAAGGAGCATATAGATTGTTAAATAGAAACCTAATTTGCAATCAACACTTGCACTCAAAAGAGAATCAAATATTATTTTTAAATAAATTAAATAATGATGGTTGAAACCCTTTACCTTACATTATTTGCAATGAAAATGACACTTTTTAAAAGTCTTTACCAGAAATTACTTTCTGTTCTTTTATATATGTTGTGTTTGACTCTAAAAATATCAAATGTGGGGGCTAAGCCCCGGTGGCGTAAGTGGTTGAGTGTGGAACTGCAGTCCGTGGGCTTGGCAGTTCAAATCCAGCAGCGGCTCTCAGGAGCGGCACTAAGTAGTGCCCACGACCACCAAGGGCAATGATGCCCCCCCCCAAAAAAAATAAATTTTTTACTATAACATACTGCATTTATTTAATGTGGCAAAGTTGAAAAACAAGAGCTTAGACTTTATGAAAACATAGATATAAAATAACTATACAAAAGCTATAAATTTAGTGTATCAGAGTTTCCATATTCTCTGACATAAAGTGTAGAATATAGTCCCTAGTTCAAAGGGTTTTTTTGAATAAGGAAAATTTGAAATATCTTTTTCATGCACTGAGAAGTATCTATCACCCTTACCTTTCCTTATACATTTCTATCTCTTCTAATGAACTGTGGGTTCCCAGAGTACCTCCAGGATACAAAAGCACTGTTTTAGGTTTCCCAGTACTCAGAAGAGCAAATGTTCATTATAAATATATTAAATGGGGGCTGAGCCCTGGTGCCGTAAGTGGTTGAGCGCAGAACTGCAGCCCGTGGGCTTGGCGGTTCAAATCCAGTGGCAGCTGGGTAGTGCCCACAACCACCAGAGGCAGTGATGCCCACAAAAGCCAAATATATATATATATATATATATATATATATATATATATATATATAATGAATGAGTGCGGATGTACCAAGTTTATTTGCATTGCTTGGATAATTCTTTCAATTGCCACCTATGCATCATTAGTAGTGTTACTCAGCATTGTTCTATCTATCATATATCTATAAAGGCCCATGGTACCCTTCAAAAAAGCATCAGTGATTTAGTCTTTTCTTAGCACCTCTCTGGACTCTACCTGGTCTTCCTCTAAATGAAATTCACATAGCAATCTATTTATAACTTTAGGGTATTTATTTGTGAAGATATACTCTTTTTGTTCACATGCACAATATATACGTTGTCTTATTGAGAGGTCATTGGGGATAGGACTTGTGAGATTGTCTTTATAATATAAGAATGATAAGAGTAAAAAAAATTTAAAAATAACAGAATTATGAGAGTAGACTTTAATGAGTAAATCGATCCTTTGAGTCACTGTAATTTCCTTTTTGTATAATGACTATTAGTTTATTTTTTAAAAATTTTTCATAGAAAATAGACAATATGGAGCTTGTTAAAATATTACTTCCTTTGTTGTATATTTGGCTTTGGCAAACCTTAACATTTAAAAGATGACTGTAAATTAGATCAGGAAGGGCCAATCTCACCCACTTATATATAGGAACAGTCCCTGTATGGTTTTATTGAGTTTACAACTTGACAATGACCAAAAGATACATATTATTCTATAGATTAGACTCTTATGTATGTACCTCCAACCCCAAGATCTAGTCTAATCGAGATGTCTAATATAACTTGTCCAGAATATAATTCTTAATTCTTCTATTCCCAAATGACTTTCCCGTAAGTCTCCCTCATCTCAGGAAGTGACTGCATTCAGATTCTCTCAGATTCAACAAATTCTACTCTGTCCTAGAAGATCTCCATGTCAGCATTGCAGACAACACATTTACAAGATTTACCAGGTAGTCTAAAGGAAGGAGTCCTTCAAGGATCTCCAGATATCTTAGAAAGCTGATTTTTTTATTCTTAATATTTCTAACCCAAGTATTCAAATTCACAGCCACAGAGTCCATTTCAACTCATCTGCAGGACGGAGAACTGCATCTGTGGGTTTCTGAGACTAAATCTTCATGGCAGAAAGCCAGGTCTTCCTCCAACAGAGCAGCTGGAGGGTTTGACTATGAACCATGCCCGTAATGCTACCACAAGTATCAGAAAGGTGAGAAATAAGGTGCACAGATTCATGAGGGCATGGGAACTAGAAAGAAAATATGAGTTGAGCTGTCCACTTTGCTGTGTGGATCAAAGGAAATTCTACAGAGACAGCTCACAGCGTTCTTCCTGAAGAGGCTGACGACACAGCTCGTGAATATTTCGAGGAAGTGCGAGAGTGTAGAAAGCACACTCGGTGCGCCATCTCTGTCCAGTTTCTTTTTATTTTATTGGGGACTCTTCCCATTCTTATCACAATCCATACATATATCCATTTTGTCAAACTCATCTGTACATATGTTGCCTTTATCATTCTCAAAACATTTTCTTTCTACTTGAGCCCCTGACATCAGCTGCTCATTTCCCCATTCCCTCCTTTCCCCTCCCTCTCCCCTGTCCCCTTCATAATTTATTAATTCTTCTTTTATTTTTCCTGTCTTACACCGACTGCTATCTCATTTCACCCACTTTTCTGCTGTCCATCCCCCTGGAATGGGGGTCATAAGTTGATCATTGTTATCTGTTCCCTTTTATTCCCCTTACTCACTCTTACCCTCATAATAGCACTACTCTCTTTATTGGTTCTGAAGGGGTTTCTATGTTCTGGATTCCCTGTGTTGGGAGCTCTTCACTGTACCAATATTCTGGCCTAGCCAGATTTGTAAGCTAGAATTGGGGTCATGGAGGCAAGAAGGAAGCATTAAAGAACTAGAAGAAAGTTGTGTGTTTCATCCGTGACATACTGCGCCCTAACTATCTGCCCACGTTTCTGATTGACTCTGAACCACACATATATAAACTAACTTAAAATAACCCATAAATGTAAATGAATTCAACTGAGATTTGAAACAGACTTAACCAAATAAATTATTTGCTAAATCAAAAATACCTGTGTCAGTCTGGGTGGACTAGAGAAACAAATTCATAGACATGTATATGGATATAAGGGTTAATATACAAGAAGAATGGGACATGGAGAAAGCATCCCAGCCCAGTCCAGTTCAAAGCATAAGTCCGATATTAGCCCAAATGCCCAATATTAGTCCATAAGGTCTCTTTCCGACTCACGAAGTCATAGGTTAGTGGGTGCAGAGTCTCGGCGCCAGCAGGGTTCTCTCCATGGCTCCTCACTTCCAGGCCTCAGGGTCCATTAACAGCATCCATTGGTGGTAGAAGCAACTCAGTGCTGGCAGGGATCTCCACATAGCTTCTCCAGCTTCAGAGATCTGGTTCCATCAGGGCAAGGCCGTGTGGCTTCTCCTCCAGCTCCTTCAGCTTCTCGGATGCTGCCATCCTGTCTTGTCCATAGTTCATTGTCTCTGGGACTAATTCCCATCAACTGGGGAGTTAGCTTCTCATCTCCACAAGGGAAATATCGTGAGATTTCCCAGACGTATCAGGAGAAAGCCATGCCCACAAGGAGGCCTCATTGGCTACTCAACGGCTATCTCCAGATTAACAGGCTAGACTCCACCCCTACATCTCAATCATGAAATTAACATAAGCATATAACCACCACAACACCAAAACTCTTCAGAAAAATATAGCAACTCTAAAGTCATCACAATATGTTGTCACAGTACTTGATACATGATCCAAAATAACTCTATACCTTTTTATTTCTGGTTGTTCATAAGTAGGCCTTCCATTTTATTTTCTAGACTGTACATCAGGATTCATCCTCTCATCATACTTATTCCAACTGTATGCTCAGGAAATAATCAGAGAAACTGGATTATAAGGAAAACAATTCAACATCAAGATTGGAGGAAGTTGATTAACAGCCTGCAACAGGTAAAAGACACAACCCTACTTGCTCAAAGTGCAGAGGGCTTAAAGCACTTGTTGATGAAGGCCGAAGGTTGTAGCGCTCAGTGTGGATTACTACTCAATGTAAAGAAAGCAACAATCCTGCAACTGAACCAACAGTAACATCAGCATAAATGGAAGACAGATTGAGGTTGTCCAGGGTTTCATCTTGTTTGGATCAATAATCAATACTTTTGGTTTTTCTTTTTTCATTAATAAATTATTTCATCGGGAGCTATTATAATAATCCATACATCAATTGTATCCAGCTCATTTGTACATATGTTGCCAGCATCATTTTTAAAGCAATTTCTTTCTGCTTGCACCCTTGGTTTTTGCTCCTTTTTGCCCTCCCTCCCCCACCTCCTAGCCTAATGGATACTGATAAATTATAAATTATTATTATTTTCATGTCTTATGCCATCAACTGTCTCCCTCCATCCTTGTTTCTGTTGTTTGTCCCCCTCCCCGGGGGGGTGTGGTAAATGTCCATCCGTAAATGGTTCCCAATATCTCTCCCTTCTCTGCACTTTCCCCTTACTCTCCTGTTATCACTACTCCCATTGTTCTTATCTTTAACATTGTACAAGTTCTGGCCTAGCCATATTTGTAAGATGGAACGGGGGGTCATGATAGTGGGGGCGGGGAGAGGAATAGAGAAGCATTAAATAATTAATGTTGTGTGTTCCATCATTGTTATGCGGCACCTTGGCTGACTCAGTCCTTCCTTATTTCTCTAAGGAAATGTCCAATTGTCTACGGATGGGCTTTGAGTCTCCTCTCTGGCCCCCATCATTTGCATCAATATATTTGTTTGTAACTCTGTATCTTAAGAACCACTACTTCTAAGTCTTAAGAGGAAAACAAGAAAGCAATAACCTGAAACCATTTCTGAAATTACCCAGATTGTTAGAGCAGCTATTTATAACTATGTTCAACAAGATAAAGGAAAACATGTTCACAATATATAAATAGCATAGCAAAATTTAGCAAGGAAACACAGAGTGCAGAAAATAACAAAGTAGCATTATGACAGTAAAAAAATGCAATATCTGAAAATTTTCATAGTATAGTATTAGAAAAACTGTACTAGGAAAAATATTCCAGAGATATAGCTCTTGAATGAATTCTGTACTAATAAGTAAAGTACAGGTAGAGAATTGGTCCAAGATGATATCATTATAAATTCCCTTAAACTTCATTAAGGAAAAAACTCTAATTTAAAAAAGCAAAACTTTTTAATAGGTTATCTACTTCTCCTACAAGAGGTAAATATTAAAAATAAATTTTAATGGTCCCTATGAAACTTAATTGTCTATATTGGACTCTTGTCAAGATGTCAGTTGATATTCCTGAGGGAAGGGTGCAAGAGGAGACAGGGGAGGAAGAAGAAAGAAAATATATCAAGAAATGTGCTCTAATCGTGTTTTAATATAGTGAAGAGAAAGGGTACAGCACACTTCTTTGGTATTGTGGGTGTAGAGTATGCTTTTACCTATTGTTTGGGTACTTGTGAGAGAACTGTGAACATTCTTGTATTCTAGATAGCTTCTTCAGATACCATTTTTTTTCTCTGCAATGCAGAATTTTAAGACTAGAAAAAATCATCAAGAAGTTTCTGATAAGGAAACCATGCAGTCACATAACAATCATATATGTCTTGTAATACTCCAATTCTTAAAGCCACCAAGTTAGATAATGATTTGCATTTCCCGGGGCTTTTCTGATCTGAAACTATAATAAACATTAAGAAGTCAAAAAGTAATTCAAATAATAAAAGTATGATTTTGCTGAACTGTTTCACTTGTTATATAATTCATATTCTCATGCCAGATTTGGAAGAAGCAACAATATTAAATGAGAAAATATGAGGCAACGATAGCATAAATTAATGGTGGTTGAGCTAAGATAATGATTCAGTTATAAAATACAGTATTAATATGGACACTGTCACACATAAGAATGTTTAAAAGGAAGAACAATTGTGGAGTCAATATAATGAACACTATTGAACATTCATCAAGTTATATGGCATTCAGTCAAGAGCTGTATCCATACAAGGTGTCTATCCTAGGGAAATAAGAACCGTAACACAAATAGATCTTCCAAACCAAATGGAAGTCACTGCCTTTGAGTCAATACTAACTCAAAACCAACATGAGCATACTCATGCTCATCACAGAGCATTCACTACAGCAAAAAGATAGGGATGCTCTAAATGCTCTTGGACAGGTGCATGGAAAAAACAAATGCAAGTACATACACACGATGGAATACAACAGAAACATCTGTGCAACACCTCATAACAAGGATGAATCTAGAGGCCGTAATGCTGAGTGAAATTAGTCAAGCCCAAAAGGACAAAAAGTATAGGAGGCTATTACAGTGAAAAGTCAAGGCAAGGTTGACTCATAGAAAGAAACAGCCTCTGAAAGTTGCCAGAGGTGAGAGGAAGGTGTCCTGGGGGGTGGAGAGGTGATGTGTCCATCTGTGTCCCAAGGTCAGCAATTTGAAACCACCTGCCTCTCTAGGAAAGAAAGGCAAGTCTTTCTACTCCCCTAACAGTTCATCTCAGAAACTCATGGAGAAGTTCTGCCCTGTGCTATCGGGCCACGAAGAAACAGCCTCAACTTGATGCACTGAGTTTGGGCTTTCTGTTGTTGTTGTTGTTGTTGTTTTGCTTTTTTATTATTTTTGGTGGGGTGAGAGGGGAAAGGAGAAGTCACCAACTAGAGGGTAAATGTATCTCAGTTTGGGTTAAAAAAATCACAATATGTAATAAAGAAAACAATGCAGAATGTTCAAGGCAAAGGAGAGCACGATGAGGAACAGGGTAGGCAAAGGCAATGAGGGTAAATCTTAACACCTACCCAACCCTGTAATATCATCTGCAATGTAAATGTAAACATAATCTTATAATAATCCCCTTGAGCTGTGTCCCTGATGGAGGAGGAATAGAGTATTTAATCAGTAATCATTTATTTTCATCAATACTAATATTATTATTAATCAGCAAAATTCTAGACAGATAACTAAATTGACAGAGAGTTTTTAGAAAAAAAAATAGGTCAATGTGAGTTTTCATGTCATTTTGAAACATATAAAACTGTTCCTGAATCAATATTTGAACTTCATAATGGTATTTAGAATAAAGCAAATCTCTCTTAAAAGCAATATTTAATAAGCATATATGCCATGATAGGCTGAGTGCTGAAGCAAAGTAAAAGTAGTAACACTTGCTAGTATATAGAGATTTAGATCAAGAAATGGTCCTCATCATTGTAGACGTGGGTAAGTCCATCCAGGTTCAAGTCAATGGGTCAGATGTACACTGAAGGTTTCTCCTGGCTCCTGTTGCTGCAGAAGCTGATGCAGTGGAAACAGGAAGATGAAGCAGGAAGACCACAGGCGAGTGGATGCTGTGCTGAATGAATCCATGGTCGGCCAGTCACTTATGGTCTCTGGGATCAGCAAGAAATATAACAAGAGTTCCATGGGTCAGATGCAGCATCCAAATCCAGGTAGGCGTCAGCTAACTTCTACTGACTGTCAGTTTCTTCTGAGTAGGCCACACTCCACGGGAAGTCTCCCTCAATCATATCAAGCCTGGGACCAGACTAGGGAAGTCTATGATCCCCATAGCTTCTTGGCTATCATAGAGTTGACCACACTAGGTTAGAGCATATCATAGAAGAATCCTGGCCCACAAAAGATGTAAAACCTAACTCCCATACATATATTTCTAATAAAAATATATATAATGGCAAAAATCAGTGCCAAAAGGAAACCGTGGTCTAAGAATGTTATGATGCCTTCCACACAGAATAGTTATTTAATTATTATAGCCTAAAAGGATAAAGAATCTAATAATAATGCTTTTAATAATAAGTGACTCTTTTTACTTTATATCAGATACTATTTATTTTGTCAAATTCTTCCCAATGATACATAGAGTAGAATAATGACAATGTGAAATTGAGATTTTACCATACAGACAACCCTTATTGGGGTGTGGGGACACTGCGTACCTTGATAGGAATGGAATAAAGGAAACCATGGTAAATAAAAATTTTAGTAAATGTTTGTGTAAATCTGAATGTTACCAGCTTTGAAAAGACAAAGAAATCTTGGGAACAAGAGAAAGAGAGAAATTGAAGGACTTTTAAATGAGATAAAGATGAAATTTGAGATATAAGAGGCATGGAAGCTGTTGGAAGTGCTTAGAAATCAAAAACAAACATTTCAAAGTTGAAATTCTACTAGGGAAGATTACAAAGATATGAAATAGGGCTTAGTCTAAAGGATGGTTCCATTTTTGAAAAGTATCTTAAAATGTTGCCTTTATAATAAAAGCAATATAAACATGATATAGCACTCCCAAATCAGTTGAATGAATAAGATGATGCAAGAAAAATTCAATAGAAAACAATTCATCAGTTCAATAGAAAGCAATAAACTTGGAGAGGGATGCAGGGGGGTGGGAAGCATAGCCAATGAAAAAGAATACCAAAATAAATAAAAAGAAGCACATTATTATTCCCATTAATCAATATTATATAGAATTACATGAACAGGTTTTCTAAGGCTAAATCTTCTTGACACCACTAGGCTAAATCTAATTGATATAGCTAAATTCTATTTTTAAAAAGAAAATCCAAAACCTTAACACAGAAAAGTTGCAAATAATGTGACAGTAAACAAAACTACACCATGTACATCATAAGGTCAAAAATAAGCTCCTCCATTAGCCATGTCAGATAAAGTGAACATGAAACCAAAAGATTAAAGACATCATTATTCAGTGGAAAATATTCTTAAGGATTTTGCCACACAGTTTCAAAATAAAGACTGCACACTTTTTTTTTTTTTAGAATTCTGAAAGACAAATTTTTAATGAAAAAGAAAATATCTAACAATTTTGTCAAATTAATAGGTTGGGTAATAAAGATATATTAAAGATATATGTAGTTTGAATAGCAAGTGAGATGTGTGTGCAACTTTGAGTTCAAAGATTAGAAAATATCTTTTAAAATCTGATGACACATTTACAATAATGGATGCTACCTTAGGTGAGAAAGTAAGTTTCAATGACGAGTGAAGATTCAATGTCACTCAAACGCCAATATACGACCTTAATCACATTAGAAATCAATGCTGGAAAGATTATAAAGAGTCCTCACAGCAGTAGCATTTCAAGATCTGTTTTAAAAAGAAACCGCACATTTTGATGAGATGTTTTAAATATCTTTAACATTTATTTTTGAATACCTACCCACTCACTGCAATCAAGTCCTTTCTGACTCATAGTGATCACACGGTTTCTGAGACTGCAAATGCTTCCTCAAAGGAATGGCTGGTAACAGTTCAACTGGTTTCCCAACAGAGCCACAAATATTTCATATTCATTTGCAGTATTTAAAGGGAGATTTCCTCCCCTCTTAGATATCCTCAATGTATAAAAATGATGAATCCTGGTGGTGGGAGTGGTTGCAAATTGGACTGCTAACCACAGGCTTTCTGCCCTTGTAAGGATTTACAGCCATGGAAACTGAATGGAATAGTCCTACACTGCCATATAAGTTTGTTAATAAAAATAAAAATTAAATTTTATTTGAAGTTCCTTAAAGGGTGTCATAAACATATCAATGTTAATAAGCATTACAGGGTTTATGCCAGGGATCCAAAATACACCTTTGAGGGGCTGAGCCCCAGTGGCATAAGTGGTTGAGTGCGGGACTGTGGCCTGTGGGCTTGGCGGTTCAAATCCAGTGGCAGGAGCGGCACTGGGTGGCTCCCACAACCACCAGAGGGCAGTGAGGCCCACAAAAACAAAAATACAAAAAACAAACAAACAACAAAATACATCTTTGAGATGGAGTTTTATCAGAGAAAAATACTAAAATATGGCAATGTTGGGAATAGAGTGAGAGAGAGAGAAGAGTCAAGATGGTGTCCAGGAAGAATCACCGATCTGGTGTTCTTGCTGTTAGATCAGACAATAAATAGACAGGCGTGGAAAGCAAGCCCAAAGAGAAAGCAATAGAAGCCAGGGTTCTGGAGAGACTTATGGGGGTGAGGAGGTGGGGGAAAGGAAAGGAGTGGTGAGCAAACAACACCAAAAATACGGGAATGACTAGGGAATTAAAATCAATAATGAGGAGGATGTAGAGATCACAGTGCTGTTGGAGCAACAGCAATCTAGCTGAGAGGACATACTAAAAGGTAGAAAAAGGATAAGCATGATGGTGGGGCAGGAGGAAGGTAGAAGGAAACAAAGGAAAGGTCTAGGAAGCAGAGCTATAAATAGAGGGATAGACATAGGTATACAACTATGTAAATACATAAAATAGGGGTATTGACCTAAGTACATATCTTTATACAGCAATACTTTGCAGTAGTGGACAGACTTTGGGTCTCTGTTCAAGCTTTCTCTGAATGCGAGAACACTTTGTTCTAACAACCTGGAAATCTGTGATGCTCATCCTCCTGAAAAGATCAATAAAAAGGGGGTGTGCATAAGTAAATGTGGTGAAGAAAGCTGATGGTACCCAGCTATCAAAAGATATTGTATCTAGGGTCTTTAAGGCCTGAGGTTAAGCAAGTGGCCCTCTAACAAAGAAGTAACAAACTCACTTGGAAGAAGCACATCAGCCTGTGTGATCATGAGGTTTCAATGGAATCAGGTAACAGATACCAGAAGAACCCAAAACAAATGAACAAAAATAAATTGTTGAGAATGAGGAGGGCTATAACAGAGAGCCAAAACCCCTCTCTAGGATGACAGGACATCCCCTCACAGAAGGATCACAAGGAAGGGATGAACCAACCAGGAAGCAGTATAGCACTGATGAAACATACAATATTCCTCTGGTTCTTTGAGGCTTCCTCAAACCCTCACCACCACCATCATGACCCCAGTCCTGCCTTTCAGTCTGGTTATATCGGAGCATGAACACTAATACAGATAAGAGCTCATGACACATGGAATCCATGTCAGATAAAATCCTCAGGAATAGAAATGGGAGTAGCCATACCAGGAGTATAGTGGTAAGGTCAGGAGAGAAGGGAAGAGGGGAAACCAATCACAATGATAGACTAAAACTCCCCCTGTCCCCAGAGGAATAAACAACAGAAATGTGGGTGAAGTGAGACAGTGGTCAGTGTAAGATATGAAAATAATAATAACTTATCACTTATGAAGGGATCACAAGAGTAAGAGAGAGAGAGAAGGAAAGAAAAAAGAGGAGCTGATACCAAGGGCTTAAATAGAAATTAAATGTTTAGAAAATTATGATGGCAACATAGGCACAAATATGCTTGATACAACTGATGAATGGAATGTTATATGAGATGTAAGAGCCCATAATAAAATGACTTTTAAAAAAGAGAATAGAATAAGTACTTTTCATACGAAAGTATATATGTCTATTGACTTTGAATGTGAACACCAAATACTACTAGTAATAAAGCAACCCACAAATGTTTTTGATAAAACTTCATCTGTCATTAAATATTTTCCCAAAATATAAAGCACTGTGACAAAAAAAAAATCTCTAAATGAATTCCACTCTAAAAATCTATAGGTTAAATGATGGAAAGTCAAAAGTAACAGCAAAAGTAAAGACACATGTGCATACTCAAGGAGTGAACCAATGAAGGCAAAACAAGTAGATGCCCCACCATCTAGTCACAGCAAAATGACACTAAGAAAAGGAAGAACTAACAGGGGAAGGAGAAAAAAAAGAAAGGGCTTTCTTTCCAGTGATGTGTCTCCAAGCACAGATACCATGAGCTCACATGCACAACTACGGCAATTGGACCTCCATTGGATCCATGTCTCTTGGTCTCTCCTACAGGTTTGGACAAAACCAAGGAGAAACTTCATCAAGGAGAGGGTTCTCTTTGTTCATATCATCTCTGTCACTCTTTCAATGTTGAGATCTATATGCTATGCAATGTTTTACCAGATGGGCAGTAATTAAAACCTCAAATGCTGCTATTAAGCTGATATATTTTGTGAATAGTCAGGTATTACTTAGTAAAAGTAATACATGCATGTCTTCAAAAGGCAAAAAAAAAATTACTGCAATCAATGTGATTTCGACTCATAGTGACCCCATAGGGCAGAGTAGACAACAAATCTTTCAGGCATAGGCAAGAGAGTCAATTTCTGTAGACCAACCAACTCCATTTCTAGGTGTATACTCTGAACTCTTGAAATCCAAGACATGACTTTCAAAGAGAACTATGGATAGCATTCAGGGGCTACACTAACTTAATTGAAGAAGATTATATACTTATCATCACCTGTGTTTAGCTGAAATTAAGCATTTACTTTCATTATCATTGTAGAAAACAAGTAAAAATATATTATTAGCAGGACCTGTCATTTTTTGACCAATAAAAATATAACTCACACTGTCATCGAGTCAGCTCTGACTCAATGTAGCTCTCAATGAAAGAAGAGGCAGTCTGCTTCTATAAAGATTTACCAATAAAAAGAGATTTACAGCCTCAGGAAATCTAAGGGGTAGGTCTGCTTTGTCCTACTCAGGACTGCTATAGTTAGAATTGACTCAATATCTCTTAAAAGCAACAACAATAATTGTTCTGTATTAAAAATATTTAAAAAACTAAAAAGGAAAGACAGAAAAAAAACATATTGCTTAAGATCATAGAGCTAAGTCAAATAACAGTGGCTAAATGAGAAGATAATGTCTCATGTACAGGAAGTCCAGTGATGGGCAAGCTAGAACTCCAGGTATTGCACTTCATGTTAGAAACCAGACTTCTGTCTTGTTCATGTAATTCACTTCATAGTCCAGTACATCTGTTGTACTTAGCCGTGACAAGAACAAGTGAGTCACCGGAGAATTTAAAAAGCCAAAATTTATTGAAGGAAAGGAAAAAGAAAAGAAAATTCCTGTACAGTGGCCAGCCACATTTGATTCAGTTAACTGATCGGCCCTGTCACTATCTCAACTTAGACATTTTATAGGAGGCTGTGTTACTTGGGACATGCAGTTAAGTGAAACTCTGTGGTTAGCTGAAATTGCGATATCCTCTCAGTACACGAGGGGGTGAGTCAGGGGTATTGTGTGGAGAAGGGACAAGGTGTGGTAATTGCTTGTTCCCGGATCATTTTGCTAGTTTTCCATTCTGAGAGCCCAGGACAAGTTCATCTAAAGGACAAGTTGCCTAGTGAATAGGTCATTCAAAGTGGCAGTTATATTCAAAATGGTGGTGCTCTGGTGAGCTAGGCTAGCTACCACGCATCCATGTGCAAGCAAGCAGAAAGGAGAAAGAGACAAAGAAGAAACTAATTCCTTAATACATAGCATATAAGTATATGTAATTAGATCTATATCCCTACCATTATTATGGACATATTTCATATGTACGTGCATGTATTTAGACCTCTATAAATATCCTTTGCTTCCTTATTCTATTTCCTTTTACTTTCATTTATACCACTACCATGTTTGACCTTCCTTCAGGTTTCAGTAATTTCTCTTGGCTATATTGCCCTTGATCAATCCCCACCAGTCATCCTATGCCCTCCTCCCCTCAATTTTAGATCACCTGTTGCTTCCTTGTCCCTGGGTTTCTTGGCACTCCTTTTCCCATGCCTTTTTCTTTCTTATGTTCCCCTAGAACAGTTGGTCCCATTGTTTCCACCTTGTTTATCCTACCTACCTTATCTAGATAGATAAGCAGAGACAATAATAAGCACAAAAGCAAGACAAAGAAAAAGAAAACAAGCAGAAACAAAAAATAAAGCATCAACAACAACAAAAAAGAAAAGCTTATAAATATTTCCAGGTTTGCTGGCTTTTATGAGTGTTTTCCCTTGAGTATGGTGGGGTGCCACACCCTGTCCCCAAAAGATATTTTTGTTATTTCTCGGGGACTTCATTGGTTTGCTGCACTTGCTGCTCTGTTGTACTCCCTTAGTGCTTCGCCTCCATATGATGGGGTTAGATAAGACATAGTTCCCATACTGTGTCTCTAGTGTTGTCCCAGTAGTGCCATGGGTCAGTGAGGGACATCTTGTCTCATAGTGGGGTGGCCTTATATTCCTCTTTGTGCATTGGCTGCTCCAAGTCCTTGGGACTTGGTGGGCCAGGATGTGTTGTACTCTCTTTCCTTCCCTCTTCATTTGCTCCTGCGTGGTCTGATCAGACGCACTCCTCTTCCTGAGTAGCAGATGGGAATTGAGCTCCACTCAAGAACTCCCGCAACACAAGAACACTTTGTACTAATAACCCAGCATTTTGTGTCACTGAAGACAAAATAAGCAAATGTGGTAAAGAAAGCTGATGGTGCCCAGCTATCAAAAGATGTAGCATCTGGGGTCTTAAAGACTTGAAGACAAAATAGGGGTCTTCAAGTTGAGAAGCAACAAGCCCATGTGGAAGAAACACAAAAGCCTGTGTGGTCATGAGGTATTGATGGGATCAGGTATCAAAGACCCAATACAAAAAAATCATATTGATGTAGCTGAGGGGAAGAGCAGAGTGGAGACCCAAATCTCATCTGTAGCTAATTAAACATCCCCTTACAGAGGGGTTCCAAGGAAATGGTGAACCAGTCAGGGCTCAAGGGCTCAATTAGAAAGAAAATGTTTTGAAAATGATGATGGCAACATATGTACAAAGGTGCTTGACATGATGGATGGATGGATGGATGGATGGATGGATGGATGGATGGATGGATGGATGAATAGATTGTGATAAGAGTTGCAAGACCCTCCAATAGAATTATTTTTTAGTGGAAACTAATTCCTCCACTTTAAGGTCACGTATGGGAAGTCATGAATGCACTGGCACTTGCATCCCATTAGACATATCCTAGCGACACAGCCACATCAAACTGTAAGAATTCTATTAAAAGACAAGAACTTTCCCTACCAAAAATCACCAAAAAAAGGAATTTAGGAGTGTATAGTGAGAAAAAGCTAATGATCTCTGGTAGCTCCCTTCAGTTCTTTCATTCTCCCCTATCATACTTTATTTTTCTGCATTGCATGTATCTCCTAAGTGTCGGGTATGGAGGGTGGAGGGGAGATTAGCAGCACACTCAACTGCTAAGCCAAAGAAGCTCCAGTCCACACAGGGGGTTTCAGAATAGAAG